>CAIGRB010049377.1:1717-14969 GCA_903798255.1 Fraxinus quadrangulata | reverse complement strand
TAAAATAAAATAAAAGTTCGAATTAGTGTCTAAATAACAAAAATCAACTAAAACTCAATCCCCGGCAACGGCGCCTTCGTTGACAAGTAATAAAGTGAAAATTGTAAAATTTTGAGTATCGTTCTCACGAGAATTGATTTAACTTGATTTTTATTATCGCGACCTTAACCGAATCTATCAAATTTGAGATGAATTTTTCAGATTCTATAATTAAACTAAGACTAACATACAATTTAAGCTAAAATTACGAACTAAATGCAACAATATCGTTTCAATGCAAAAGATTTAAGTAAAATTAATGTATGAGAGAGCATGCTAGGATCTCGAATCACAAAGTGAAATTCACTTTTAACCCCTATTTCACAATTCGATAACACGATGAATTGGTTGAAGAATCAATATTTCTAACTTATCCAACAATCTCTTTCGAGTAGAATTGAACCTATTTTAGCATACTATTTGACTATATTTCTATGACAAATGTAATATACAAGAATACGTGACGTTCTATAAACACTTAGAGATTCACGTAAAGTATAGCGGTTTATTTCTATCCCCTATCGAACCCTACGATGATTTATACCTTGTAGAATCTATATTCCTTCTTTCGTATGCATAATATAGATCACCCAAACTCACATAATCACATGCATTTAAATATGGAGGCGAGAAAGTGTATATAAATCATTCAACATCTATCAATCGCGTTTGAAAATCAAATTGCAAAGTAGATAATTAAAAGATCATATTGCGAGGTTCATCGTCCACCTAGTACATATTAATCAAGCCAAGCATGGTGGAGAGAAGAACATCAGAAAAATAGATGAAGAACGACATCTCCCATTTAATCTTCAATTGAATCTTCGCGTTCTTGGAGTTGTTCTTCACGTTCTTACCTCTTTTTTCTCTCAAAATTCTGATAAAACCTCCCCCTTCTCATTCTGGACGGCCATATGGTTTATATATGCATCACAAGATTTGTTTCCATAGGTATTTCAATCAAATGAGAAAACCAGAAATCGTTTCCGCGATTTGGCCTGGGCGGGCGCCCAGTACAAAATGGAGCGGCCGCCTAAGCATAAAAATGGTTTCTGTTAATGGTATTGAGGGAAATGGTTTTTGTTAATGGTATTGCGGGTTGGGCGGCCGTCCGACAAATATAACTGGACGGCTTTCAGTAGTTTGATCGTATCTTTCTTTCCTGTTATCCGATTGAGGTAATTCAAAATACGTTGGAAGGCTTACTTAAGGAATACAAATCTTTCAGAAATATCAATCTTCAAATTCGAACGTCTTATATATCAAAAAAGAGTCTCAAATTAAGACTGAAAATTTAAAGCATAACGTTTTCTGCTGCAAGTTGATTTGTGATAATACTTCGGCTCTATTTAATCCCTTTGGCTTCTTCTCTCATCCAATTGATACCCAACACTCTCTATCATGGGATCGACACAATTTTTCAGTATTTGCAATTGAATCCTCAAACTTTCATTCTCTTTCATTTTGGTCCATTTTTGCTCGTTTTCGCATACTTTTCATTCTATCCATCAATGTGATCCAACAAACACAAATTACATCGAATTAAGCTATATTCAAGACATTAAACTTCAATTATTCTCTTCCATTTTGGTCTATTTTCGCTTGTTTTCACATTCTTTTCATTCTATCCATCAATGTGATCCTACAAACCCAAATTACATCGAATTAAGCTATATTCAACACATTAAAATTCAATTATCCATGTTTGTAAATAGAAATAAATGTGTAAAAGTGCCGTTATCACCTTGTCGGAACTCGAACAGAAACGTCTCGTGTCGTTGAGCTTCTCCTACTTCCAAACTTGAAGCGATCTTAACCGTTGATCGACATTTACGTGTTGGATTTAGTTTGCGCATGCATGAGTGGGTCCGGCATCTGTTGTCAGCAGTTTTTGAGATAAACAGATTGGCACCGTCTGTGGAAAACCACACTATAACCACGAGCAACCCCGTGGAAAAAGCTTTTTGAAAAGATAGTTTGGGCATCCCCTTGAAAAATGATTTGTTCTTGCAAAGGAACAAGAGGAAGCCCTTAGAGTTGGAAAATATCTAGGTTTTAAGTTTGAAAAAAGATGAGGTCAGAATGCGATGTCCCTCCTAGGCGTATAAGGGAGAGGGATGATGAAGTCCCAGCCACGATCGCACTTGAGGGTTGGCGTCGACCCCACCACCATCATAGACGAGGTGGGAGACGAATGGCGACCCAGCTCACGAGGGAAATGGCAACTATAGCAACCAACATAAGGAGTATCACCAATCAAAATTTAGCCATGTAAGAATTATTGATGCAAATGTACGGCCATGGAGGATGTCCAACTCCTCTATTTGCTCTGGAAATATCAAAAGGAAGAAGAGGTGTAAAGCCAAAGAGCTCGTCCTCCCAGGCATGCTAGAGGAACTGGCCGACCCACCGAGGCCTCGTTCATCATGGAAGATGAATTTTCTCCAGAATATGAGCCAGAACATGGGCCTCAGATGTCCATCAGCGTATTTGTCCGGCTAAGCCCAGCTGAACCGAGGCATAAGCAGCAACCTGGAATGCCAGTACCTCGAAACAGACCCCAACCCCCACCTTCTGAGACTTGGCAGCCGGAGAAAATGCAAGAATATGCCCCCCGGACTGTGCTACCTCGGCATGAACATTGAAGGAGGAATGAGGAGGCGGGAAACCAAGTAGGACCTTCTGTACCACCCCAAGGTATGATGCTGATGAAAATTATGATTCCGACGGTCCCCAGAGATCTTGGACTTGGACGATGATGATGACAACCTACCATTTTTCCAAGAATTGAGGAATGCCCAGGTGCCGAGCCATTATGTGATGCCCAATATACCAGAGTACGATGGGAAAGGTGACCCAGCTAAGCATGTGAATAGCTACAAGACCCACATGAGCTTGAGAGGCGCCACCCCAGCTGTGAAATGCACAGATTTGCACTTGACATTAAGTGGAGCAGCAGAAATTTGGTACAGGAGGCTACCACCTGGGAGCATCAGAAGTTGGCTAGAATTCAAAACCACATTCTTAAAGAGATTTGCGGTTAGTAAAGAAGAAGAGGCCCCCATCCAATCCCTTCAGGACATGAAGCAGCAGCCCAGTGAGACTCTAAAGAGTTTCCTATCCCGCTTCATAGATGAGATGACATATTGTGTTCAAGTCACTGACCGTGAAGCTCTATCGGCGCTAAGAGGAGGTCTAAACATGAACACCTTATTTTGGAAAGATGTCCAGAACCAGGATCCAACTACTTATGATGCAATGCTAGAAATGATGAGACGAGAAATTATCAATGAAGAGCTAATTGATCACAGAAATAGTGCTAGCTAAGGCCTCCAGCCTCAACAAAGGTAGCGTGGGAGAGGGCCTACATCCTATTTGATGGATCATCAATGTAACCAGAGTGGCAGCAAAATTGCCCCCAATTCAGGCCAGGCACTCGCCATGACTACCTTGAATGATGCACCTACACTGGCTTACGAGAAAGTGCCAACCTTATATCCTCAGCAAAGTGGACCTTCGTAACAGGCCCCCGTAGAGGTCGAGGACGCAGTTCTAGTCCTAGAATGAACCTTCTCGAGTATTGCACATATCACCATTCATACAGTCATGATACTGCTAATTGTAGAGATATCGCATACCATCCCCGACGAATAAGCCACCGGGATAACAGAAGAAACGATACCTAAATGGATAGTTCCCTACTTGGGCATCTCCAGGTGCCTAGGCGTGATGAGGCCTCTCCCCGCCACCGAGACACATCACCTTGATGGGGAAGAGCTAGCGAAGAAGAAAGAAATATAGAGGGGCAGCGAAACCGTCGAGGCCATCAAAGCCAGGCAGGGAGTACCTCCATCCACCAGATTGTTACAATTTTCGAAGGTCCTTATATTGGTGGTGAAACAAGAAATTCCCAAAGGAGCTATGCAAGAGAGGCTAAAGGCCCCCTACTAACCAGCTATATAGTGGATAATAGCTTCCAAAGGAATATGTCGCCTCCCATTACTTTCACGAATGAAGACTCGGAAGATGTCCATTATCTCCATTGCGACGCCCTTGGGCCATAGTGGCCCGAAACGGGTTGAAACGAATGTTGGCAGACAATGGTAGCTCTGTTAATAGTCTCTTTGGAGCCACGTTTGACAAGATGATTCTGGACCACGAGCTGACTCCCATCACCATCCCTTTGTACAGCTTCACTAGAGATAGCATAATCCCAAGGCGCAAGATTACACTTGCTGTAGAGATGGGAGAACCACATCTATCAACATTGAATTTCATGGAATTCTTGGTAGTTGATAGCAGGTCCGCCAACCACGGGGTCTTAGGAAGGCCTGAATTGAAAGATCTTGGAGCCATCACTTCCATCCACCACCTATGCATGAAATTTCTAATAAGCAAGGGTGGCAACGGTAAAAGGTGACCAAAGAGAAGCTCGGGAATGTTATCTGAACTCCATCACTAAGGAAGAACCCAGGGACATTAACATGATAGTAGGAGAGGCCGATATGGTCGTTGCCAATAAAACGCCTACGTTGGACAAAATTTACCCTCGTATCATCGAAGACTGAATCTCAAACAGCCCTAATGGAGGAACTAAAGACTTTTCCTGTGGACCCGTCGGACCCCACCAAGCAATTACAGGTAGGCAAGGGTTTAGCTCCAGAATTTAAGAAGAAGCTTAAAAAGTTCTTGTGTAAGAATCTAGATGTCTTTGCTTGGAGGCGTGAGGATATGATAGGCATTGACCCAGGGGTTAGTTGCCACCATTTAAAAATCAATCCCAAAGTTGCCCCGCATAGACAGAAGAGAAGAGTTTGAACCCAGAGCGATATGAGACCTTGAAAGAAGAAGTACAAAGTTAATCAAGAACGGCTTCATCAGAGAGGCCCTTTACCCGAAGTGGATCTCTAACCCGGTTCTGTTAAAGAAGCACAATGAGAAGTGGAGGGTATGCATCGATTTTTTCGAACTGAACAAGGTCTGCCCTAAAGACAGCTTTCCACTCTCCGGGATAGATCAACTAGTAGACTCTACCACGGGACACAAGTCTTTGAGCTTCATAGATGCTTACTCCGGCTATAACCAAATTCCCATGTACCCAGGCGATGAGGAACACACCTTCTTCATCATAGATAGGAGACTTTATTGCTACAAGATGATGCCGTTTGGTTTAAAGAATGCCGGAGCCACTTATCAAAGGCTTGTGAATAAGATGTTTGCCGACTTACTTGGCAAAACAATGGAGGTCTACGTAGATGATATGCTTATCAAAAGCTTAAAGGTTAGCGACCACATAAACCACCTCAACGGAGCTTTTCAAATCTTACGAAAATATCGCATGAGATTGAACCCTCTCAAATGTGCATTCGAAGTCGTCTCAGGCAAGTTCCTAGGCTACATGATTAATCAGAGGGGGATAAAGGCGAATCCTGAGAAAATTCAGGCATTGATTCAAATGAGGTCCCCTTAGAAGCCAAATGAAGTGCAAAACTTGACCGATCGAGTGGCTACCCCGAGTCGTTTCATATCTAAGGCTACCAACAAATGCCTATCTTTCTTTAAAGTTTTGAAGGGAGAAATAAATTTCAGTGGACCGAGGACTGTGAAGAGGCCTTCCAGGAGCTGAAAAAGCACCTAGGGCAGGCCCCCTCCTATCGAAACCCAAGTTGGGTGAGGTCCTACAACCCAATCTAGCCGTATCTAACGAGGCCATAAGTGATGTGCTTGTAAGGAACGAAGGCCAGCCCAGCTACCGGTGAATTATATCAGTAAGGCGTTACTGGCACCCAAAACTCGCTACCTGGATAAGGAGAAGTTAACACTGGCATTGGTAACTGTATCTCGCAAGTTGAGGCCTTATTTTCAAGCCCATACCATCCATGTGTTAACGAATTTCACACTCAGGCAAGTGTTACAAAAACCTGACGCCTCGGGAAGGTTATTGAAATGGGCTGTGGAATTTAGCGAGTTCGAAATCCTCTTCAAAGTAAGAACCGCCATCAAGAGCCAGACCTTAGCAGATTTTGTGGCGAATTTGCCAATGCTCCAGAAATAAACGAGGCGATAGAACTCGTCGAGTACCCAACTTGGAACTTGTTTGTGGACAGCTCGGCTGGAGAAACGGGCTCAGGTACAGGCGTGGTACTTGTGAGCCCCGAAGGCCATAAGTTGAATTTCATTGTACTGTTCGGATTTAAGGCAACCAACAATGCAGCCGAATATGAGGCACTCATTGTCGGCCTACTCTTAGCCAAGGAAATGCAAGTGAAGAGATTGCTCAACAACAGTGACTCTGAACTCATTGTGGGGCAGGTCAATGGTAGTTTTGTGGCCCGGGACAAAGGCATGGCCCCCTACCTTAAGTTAGTATTGAGCTTGCTCCCTTCTTTTGAAAAGTTTAAATTTGCTCTGATCCCACGTATCAAAAATGCCCACGCTGATGCTTGTCTAAATTAGCTAGTAGTAAAGATTCTGAATTATTGATGGTGGTACCAATCGAACACCTCTTAAGACCATCCAGCTCGACGGAAGAAGTAATGTGGGTAGAAGGAACCCCAACCTGGATGCAGCCTTTTATTGCCTATCTCAAAGATCAAATTTAGACTAACAATAAAGAGGAAGCCTACAAGCTTAGGAGGAGGTCTGTACATTTCGTACTAATCGATGAAATTCTTTACAAACGAGGATTCTCCTCGCCTCTCCTTCGATGCGTCGGAGGAGAGAAAACCAATTACGTACTACGCGAGATACACGAAGGTGTTTGTGGAAACCACTTTAAAGGACTTGCTTTAGCAAGAAAAATATTGAGGCAAGGGTACAATTTGCCCACCCTGAAAAAAGATGCCATCCAATTTGTTCGAAAGTACGATAAATGCCAGCGTTTCTCTCATGTTCAACGACAACCCTCTCAGGAGTTAACTGCAATATCCAGACCTTGGCCTTTCAGCAAGTGGGGTGTGGACCTCATCGGCCATTTCCCAAAAGGCAGGGGGAGTGCTAACTTCGCCATTGTTTCAATTGACTATTTTACAAAATGGGTTGAAGCTGAAACTTTGGCAAAGATCACGGAGGCTAACACCTCTAAGTTTCTATGGAAGAATATAATCTGTCATTTTGGAATTTCCACTCGATTGTCTCGAACAATAGAAAGCAATTTGACAATAAGAAGGTGGGATCTTTGTAAAGAGCTGGGAATCAAGAAGCATTTTTCTACTCCTCACCACCCCCAAGCCAATGGGCAGGTGAAGGCTGTAAACAAAACCATAAAGCATATTCTGAAGAAAAAACTTGACACAGCCAAAAGGGCCTAGGTGGATGAGTTGCCCCAGGTGCAATGGGTAATCCGAACTACCAGTTGGACCCCAACTAATGAGACCCTTTTTTTAATGACCTATGGGGCCAAGGTTGTGATCCCAGTAGAGGTGGGACTAACTTCTCCCGGAGGTTACACTTTAGTGAAATATCAAACGATGAGCTTAGGAGATGCGAGTTCGATTTCCTTGGAGAAAAAAGGGATGATTTCCAGTTGAGACTGGCAGCGTATCAAAGGAAGATAACCAGGTATTACAATGCTAAAGTAAAGAAGAGGTCCTTCCAAATAAATGACCTGGTGCTTCGGAGAGTGTTCTTTTTTTCCAAATAGCCAGGGATAGATGGGTGGTACTACATTACTCATTGGGGATCTTATGCTCCCTTCATAGTGGGGCTTCCTTCCTCTATCAAGGGGTGGAAGGAGTCTTAGTTCTGGGTTAAGGATAGGTGCATTGTCCTTCAGCTTGTGATTTGTGTCCTCTATTTCGGTATTAATTCTTATTTGTTTTGTTTACAGATTTTGGTTTACGTTATGAGCTTCACGAGGCTGAGTAAGACGTCATCGAAGACATTTACAGAAGATCCCCGAAGTTCCGAAGCTTTGCTCATCTCATTGACCGAAGCCGTTATTTCTTGGACTTCGGATTGATGGCCACCAAAGTTAAGAGGCTCTTCAACATTGAAAGTTTATTTTCATTATTACAATATCTAACTTTTTCCTTTACATTTGTAGACAAATTTTCCAAGAAGGAGTATCCAGTACCTGACATGGCCACTATCCTGAAGGCTATAGCCATCACTGGCTCCAAGGCTCTGAAGCCTTTCTCATCCATGGCTAAGCAAACGAGGTCGATGCTCGAACGTCTCAGTAAGAATCAAGTTGATAAAGAGGTAAAAGAAGAGGCTCCCAAGAGGGCCTAGAAGGTTGCTGATATGGGTAAGGGAAAAACGGAAGAGCCCGCAAAGAAGAGAAAACTTGTTCAAGCAGGTGGGGCTTCTGCTAGCTTTGGGACCACCACGTCCTATTCCTAAAAGATGCTTCCCAGCTGCCAAAATTTCTCCAATCTTCAATCAAGGCTACTATTGTGGAACAGTCTCGGAAGGCCAATGAGGAGGCCAAGAAGAGTACTGTTTCGACTTCTGAAGCTCCTAAGAAGAGCCATATGGAGAGAACCCTAAAGAAGCCTTGGAGCTTTCTGGATGAAAGAGACGATCAAATCACCAAGGCAATCTTGGAGATGCTGCCACTTGACATCCGGGGGCCACAAAAAATTTTAATAAATTTTGGATCGAGAGATGACAGAACTATGTGTCTACCTGTGACGCGGTGGACCTTACTATCACGTTAGTAAGCCAAAGTGCAAGGGCCTTTGGGATAGCTTTGGAATGTCGAGAAGTGTTATCTGATATTAAACGGAGGAACATAGCCTCGTTTAAGAAATTAAATGTTACTAAGGCCGAAGTGAAAAGGGACTGGGCAGAGGCTGATAAATTGAGGGCTCAAAAAATAGAAAGTGAAGCCAAGCTAGTTTCGGCCTTAGATGAGATCGAGACCCTTACGAAGGAGGTGCATGAGTCTCAGTGTCTTCTCTGACAAAGAAAGTCGAGACTTCAGATAACCATCAGAAGATAACTGTCGAGGCTCTCGAAAAATTCAACCTCAAACTTGCTAGTTTTAAGGACGCAAACTAGTTCATGGAGACTCAGATCAGATACTATGTGAAAGAGGTTCAAATATCTGAGGCCGAGGCTCAATAGGCTGGTGAGATGGCGGTGAAGAATTACTTTGCCAACTTTCACTTGATAGAGGAATACCAACGCTTCGCTATCTATTGGATAAGGTTTGCTTACAATGAAGTGGTAGGTAGGGTCGAGGAGCTCTATCCTGAACTGGATGTCTCTGACCTTAGGGCAGAGTTCATTAAGGAAGCGATCTCCCAGACCTCGACAGAAGAAGCTGCTGAAGAAGTCCCTGCTGAAGGAGCTTCGGAAGAAGTGGCAACTAATGCGCCTACCGCTGATGTACAAGCTCATCCACCTCCTCAGTAGTAGTGTAAGCTTGATTACCTGTTGTAATGCTTTTGACCTCCTTATGTACTTAACTCTTTTATTTGATGAATGAAATTTCTTTATTTCCCATTGTTTACAACTTTGCCATTTTTCTTTGAAGTGAATGGAATTTCATAACGCACAAATTATGATCTGCCTCGACAAATTGCAACTTGAACCTCGTCCGAACTGAGCTTAACTAACTGGATTGGAACTGAAATTGAATAACTATGATGAGGCTTCTCCCTTGACGTTCAGCCTCGTCAAAGGTAGGCATCTGATGTACGCCTCGGAGTTCAGACGATGTGGTCCCTTTATGGACCCGATCCTCTCCTCCAAGCCACCCACGCTTCCTTACATGGTGGATGATTCATCCATGCAAAGACTTTTCCCTTGACGTTCAGCCTCGTCAAAGCGAAGTATGTGTTATACGCTTCGAAGTTCAGACAAGGTGGTCCCTTTATGGGTCTGATCCTCTTCTCCAAGGCACCCACGCTTCCCTACATGGTGAATGGTCCATCCATGCAAAGGTTTCTCCCTTGATGTTCAGCCTCGTCAAAGGGAGGCATGTGTTGTACGCCTCAAAGTTCAGACGCGGTGGTCCCTTTATGGACCTGATCCTCTTCTCTAAGGTGCTCACGCTTGACAACTTTCTTCAATCAAGGATTTTATTTATTTGCAAAGGCTGGGAAAAACTTCCAGCCACATGTGTCATTCACAGATAACACATTCTTAAATGCTCAACATTCCACGGATGAGGTTGAACCTTTCCATCCATGACCTTGATCCAGTAGGTACCAGGTCAGATCTCCTCTTTAATGCGGTATGGCCCTTCCCAATTTTGTCCTAAAGTTCGGAGTCGTCCTTCTCGACGACCCGAGCCTGAAACATTGTTTGGAAGACATGTAGAGGCATGTCCTCGCTTAAGGAGACCTCCTTCCAAAGGAAATAGGCCCCAACTAACTGGCTCCACCCATTTGGTAGAATCTAGGTAGGGGACAACATGAAGTTCCTCAGCACTGCCCTAAAGAAAGGGTGCAGAGGCAGACGCATTCCTGCTTTAAGCTGGAATTCACTAATGGCCAGACAGCCTGACCTCGGAAAACAAGCTCGTTCGTTAGCCTCGGGAACTAACAACTCAACATAATGAGGTATGCAGTATGTTTCCCTAAGCTCTGCTAATTTAGAAGAGGTTATGGAAGATGGAATTTTAGCAGCCCCTCAATCCATCTCGTAATCTATAGGCTCCTCGGTCATGCTATACCAATCTCCCCGACCTCTCAGAAACGGATTCTTCCCCAAACCTAGCTACAGTAATGGCCATGGGTACCTCGGCAGATATGGCAATCAGAGGAGAAGGCGAGAAATGAGGAGAAATAAAACACTGGAAATCCTTTTACAAGGGAATACCTAAATGAAAAAAGAGGTCTAGGAACTCGCCAGAGAACAAGAGAAACTTCTGAAAAATGGAGAACGCGAGAGAATTTGTAGAATATGTTGCAAAGGTAAAGTTTCAAAATGTCAAAGTTTTGGCTTTTATACAAGGAGAAATCAAATCTCAGCCGTTGGATCGAAGCCCAATTAATCTGAGGCGTTGATTATTTGCTATCATTACGTATTTAATGTAACGGTCGTACGGGTATTGGGAATTGCATCACTACAGTTACCTCACCTAGGAAACAGGTGAAACCGTCAAATCATGCACATCAACATCGAAATCAATCAATCAATCTAGAGTTGAACTGATCTGATCTGCCTCAGCTCCAAAATAAGTTCAGCTATCTTCAAAGTTATCAACTCGGCAGTTCAGCTATTCGCTCAGCCACAACTCCAAAACAAGTTCAGCTATCTTCAAAGTTATCAGCTCGACAGTTTAGCTGTTCGCTCCGCCTCAGCTCCAAAATAAATTCAGATATCTTCGAAGCATAAGAGCTTCGGCAGCTTGGAAGTTCAACTATTCTCTGCCTCAGCTCCAAAACAAATTTAGATATCTTCAAAGGACAGAAGCCTCTACAGTTCAGCTATTCTTTGCCTCAACTCCAAAACAAATTCAGATATCTTCGAAGCATATGAGCTTCGGCAGTTCAGCTATTCTCTGCCTCAGCTCCAAAATAAATTCAGATATCTTCGAAGCATAAGACCTTCAGCAGCTCGACAGTTCAACTGTTCTCTGCCTCAGCTCCAAAATAAATTCAGATATCTTCAAAGCATATGAGCTTCAGTAGTTTAGATATGAAACTGCTCCAGCATTAAAACTTCAATATCTTTCGGCACTGCTTCAGGACCATACATCTCCCTATTGTAATGTAAGCCAGGCTTAAACCAACTATTCAATTCCACGCACAGTATAAATATTTATTCTCTGCCTCAGCTCCAAAACAAATTCAGATATCTTCGAAGCATATGAGCTTCGGTAGTTCAGCTATTCTCCGCCTCAACTCCAAAACAAATTCAGATATCTTCAAAGCACAGGAGCCTTGGCAGTTCAGCTATTCTCTACCTCAACTCCAAAATAAATTCAGATATCTTCGAAGCATAAGAGCTTCGACAGTTCGNTATGAGCCTCGACAGTTCGATAGTTGAGCCATTCTCTGCCTCATCTCCAAAACAAATTCATATATCTTCGAAGTATATAAGCTTCGATAGTTCATCTATTCTCTGTCTCAGCTCCAAAACAAATTCAGATACCTTCGAAGCATAAGAGCTTCGACAGTTCGGAAGCTCGGCAGTTCAGCTGTTCTCTACCTCAGCTCCAAAATAAATTCAGATATCTTCAAAGGATAAGAGCCTTAGCAGTTTGATAGTTCAACCATTCTCTGCCTCAGCTCCAAAACAAATTCAGATATATTCAAAGCACGGGAGCCTCGACAGTTCAGCTATTCTCTACCTCAGCTCCAAAACAAATTCAGATATCTTCGATGCACATGAGCCTCGGTAGTTCAACAATTCTCTGCCTCAGCTCCAAAAAAAATGCAGATATCTTCCAAGCACATGAGCTTCAGCAGTTCAACAATTCTCTATCTCAACTCCAAAACAAATTCAGATATCTTCAATGTGTATGAGCTTCGGCAGTTCAGATATGAAACTGCTCCAGCATTAAAACTTCAATATCTTTTGGCACTGCTTCAGGACCATACATCTCCCTGTTGTAAAGTAAGCCAAGCTTAAACCAACTATTCAATTCCATGCACATTATAAATATCTATGCTTCGACTTAAGGGACTAGTATGATTGACTACAAATTTCAAAAACTTTTTTTAACATCATTGCTGAAGTCCACGCATGACATAAATAATCACACATAGATTTGGGGACTATTGTTATGACTCATTACCAGGAACTGTCACGTGGCATCATAACTAGGCCTTTGGACCTGATCCAGCTAACAGCAAGGCCCAATTAGCCGAGGCCATGTTAACAACCGAGTACATCCGAGGCGCCTTCCTGGATCTGAGGTCCTTCAGCTGGTGACGACCCACGTGCAAAGATTTTTTCAATGAAGATCTTTATTCGAATGATTGATGTGACTTTTGTAAAAAGTATGTTTGCGTCTTGTCATGTCAATGTAAGAGCATTTAATATTTTGATAGGCTAGGAATTGACGCCGTGACTGAAGAGATGAGATCACGTGTAATTTGATCAAAGAGTCACCATTTCATTTGTAACACAATAAATACCCCCACCATGTAACAATTGGAGGCTAATGCAACTTTGAATACAAAAATACTTGGAGCAACCCGAGATCATTCTCTATGATGTCTTTTGTTCTCTTCAACTATTGATTTATTTACATATCGATTGGTTCTTATCTTACAATCGTAGTCCGTTAACCTTGTCGGAACATTTGAACCGT
>CAIGRB010049376.1:52228-62836 GCA_903798255.1 Fraxinus quadrangulata | reverse complement strand
TTCTTCAAAAATAACTATTCGAAAATATCTTAAATACCGACTACATAACATGTTTTTCAGATCGAAAAATTGAAAAGCAACCAATCCAAAGTCACCAAGTTTCAAGGGAGCCTGAGTAAATCAACCCCCAAAGTCCCGTCCTCCATCTAGGGTACAACAATACAAAGCATAACACTTGGCACGCTTACATCTCATTATGTGCCTGTCTGACCGCCCTACTTTAGGCAAAATATCAATTTTTTGGTCCAATCATGTGGGACCCATGGTGTTTAAATGGCTTTAGTGGCTACATCGACAAAGTCTATTTTGTCCTTCCAATAGCGTCGCCTATGAATGGAGAGGGGCAAAACAGTAATTGTGTCTCAAATTCTGAATCCTACAATCCTTCTCATGCTTTCATAGTTTCATATTCTAGGTTCATATTTTTTAATTGAAAAAAAAAAATCCACTTAAATCTATCAAAATCTAACATATTTTTCAAAAAAGCTGCATCAGAGAGGGGCTATAGTCATTGCAGGTTAAAGATTTTTTTAATAGCGTCGTCTCTCGATTTCATTAGGTTGATACGGAATGAATTGTGCAGCACATGTTGTCTCTCGAATTCATTAGGTTGATACGAAATGAATTGTGTAGAGGTTCAATATTGAAATAATTTCAGAGATTTTCTCAAAAAATTTGACCGTGTTAATAAACAATATGAAATACTTCAAAATTACCATCCCCAAGGCACCGAGTCGTAAGTTTCAAGGGACCCTTTCGATCGATTGTTACGTAGAGCAAATTATTACGGAACAAATCAACCCATGCACCGTGGGTCCAATATCCCGTCCTCGGTCTAGGGTACAACAATGCGAAGCACAACACTTGGCAAGTTTTGATGGTACCACCACTTGCACACTTACACCTCACACTACATGAATATCCTGGCAAATCACACGAATTATTGAAGTTTGATAAGATAACAAAATTCGAAAATGAATTTGTTGTACCAATAGGGTTATACGGGCATATTTCTAACTACGCAAATGATTAATCACTATCATTATGAATTGAATTAAAAAAATAAGTCGAAATGTGATTCCTTCATCATTTATTTATTGAAAATATCTTGTCTCATACATTCGAACGATTCAAGCCTATGAGTAAAAATTTTAAAAATGAAAGTATAATACACGAATTTAAAATTACAAAGAATTGAAATCGACATGCGTCGCCAATTATTCGTGTCAGTACGACTTAATCTAATATCGTATAGACTTGATCGGGTGTATTTAAAATACAGGCAATGATGACCAAGATATAGTCCTCACTACGATAAAACGGTTGTGCCACCCAAACCAACAATCCAAATTCTTACAAGACCAATACACGATGCAAAGTTGCACCATTATCGAACCTTGGACAAATTTTTATTAATTTGATTTCTTAACCAAAAGCTAGTGTTTTCTCTTCTATACTGTAATTTGATTATTATCGAGTTTCAATGTTAGTTGAAAATACAAGCATGTTAAAATGAATTGTACAGAGCGATTTGTTAATCTATCGATAAGCAGCCTATCAATTTTTTGAGTGTATCAATGTGTTGTCAACAAATATTGTTGTTACGATCTAAAGTACACGTCAAGTAAGTTTGGAGGCTCTCATTGACTTGATTGAAAGAGCTCTACTATTATAATACTTATGACCTCAGTTTCGTGTTATATAATTTAATAAAACTTGTACTCTTTAAAATAAGAGATAAATTCGTGGAACGCGTTCTTTGTGATCTACCAAAGTCTATGGACTTGGATGAATCAGTGGGCCATTTGGAGGTCAAGTTTCTTGTGGGCTGGAAATATTTTACATTCAATTGGTCCCATCTAACTAGTCTTGAATCAATAATGCATTTGAGCCATTTTCCTTAATAGGAATTGTCTATTTGTCTCAAGCTTATTATCGTGAATATGAGTAATTGAAATTAGGAGTATTTGTAGGCATTTATGTTCTCGAGCCATCTGAAGTGAAATACGTGTCAATGGGAACGAAAGTTGATGTCAAATTAGAGATTGATGGGTTTTCGATTTTCCTACAACTTAATTCAAATAAATGTCGGGATGATAACTGAGTGGAGTGAGAGGGGTTGGGGGTGACCATTTACATTCATGTATAGTCGGAGATTTTTCATTAGGCCGGCCGGAGATGGAATAGTTCTGTTTAATTATTTATTTTTAAATACAATTTTAATTAAAAAATAAAATAAATAGATTCGGATGGGATGAGAGATTTTGCATTCCTATAAAAATGCTAAAAATGTTAGAGTGGGTAACTATACATAATTATGAAATAGGATTTTCCAACTTTATCTTACCTTTAATAAAATAGGTTCAAGTGTGTTGTAGTTTTCACAAGACACGGTGATGTCATTTTGACGTCATTTTCCCATCTGTAGCGTAGAACGACATCATTTTGCTTTAGCGTGTACGTAAAAGGTGCCGATTGATAAAAGTCGTATTTTTTTTTTCTTTAAGCTTTTGTAGATACTCTTACTTCAAGGATTGCAAAATTAGATAAATCAATGCCTTTTTCTTGAGTTTATATATGCAAACTACCACTACATTCTTTAGTACTGCAGTAACGCAGATCATTGATTTAGTATAGAAATTAGAAAGAATACAGAAATCAACACCCAAAAGTAAAAGCATTGTTATTTGAGTTGGATAGGGCTAATTGAGCTGTTTGCATTTCATAATAATAACAATTGGGCCAATATTCGATTCAAGACCCAACCCAATTAAATTTCAACCAAATGGCGTAAGAAAAACTGACACAAATAGCACCAAATTAGTCCCAAATTTAAGTGCATGTTTGACCCACATTAATTTATTTTATGATTCGCTATAAAATTATTTTAAACCACAAATTCATATAATAAAATATTTTACACGTATACCAAAAATTTTCTCTATTTTCTAACCATGTATGCTCTTAAAAATATTATTCAACATTTTTTTTTTTTTTGCCAATTATTGAGAATCAAACAAGTTTTATATAAAAGAGTATAGCATAAATTTAGGTGACAATGGAGGCCCCTTAAAATTAATCTAATAAATTAAAATATACCTTAATTTTATTAGATAAATCTAGGTAGCCTCCACGGGCACCTAACTAATTCCAAATAGCATCATTCAATATAAAATTGGATCGGATCGGATCGGATCGAAATTTTACAAATGGATTCGATGCTTCTATTTCAAGGGAAGGGACCAACTTTTTATTTTTTTAACCAACAAACATATGGCTTCCTTCGATTATAAATGCAAACGATTGTAAACTTAAATTCTCCATTTTAAAGATCGAAGCCTAAATGCTCTGTTTTGCAAAGTCATAAACATAACTCTAAATTTCTTCAAAATTATTTGTATAAATCATCTCCTTGTGCCTAATTATAGTTTTGTATATATGTATATTTGGGTGGGAAATTGGGGTGAACAAATTGGTACCAAGTCCACTCAAAAAATTTACATAAAACATAGAATAATGCTCATTGGACGTGTTCAAGGATAGGGATGGAGGGATATGGTGATGTGACAAATAATAATTGAGTATTGTGTTTTTATTTTTTTTCAAAATATCCAATCATATGTTAATACGTGTCATTCCTGTTTTGAACATGTCTTTAAACTTGTTTGTGTAGCACAAATATTTTTTGCATTTCGGATTCCACTATGGTTTGCACAATCAGAGGAGCTCGGCGCTAAACTTGGTTTATTGTGAATAGGCTATTTAAAAGTACAAATTTGACGTGATTAACTATAGATATTTATTAGATTAATATATGATTAATTGTACAACTATAAACAATTGGGGACCAAGTTGAAAAATCAGATGAACTAATAAATATTGTAACATTACAATAATCTATAATATATTAAATATTACATCAAGTAAAATTATTTTTTGGTCAATTTTAACCTTACTATAATTTAATTATTTCAATAATACATTACTTTTCATTTTTAATATATAATAAATACTACAAAATAATTATCATATATGAATTCCGTTTTATTAATTCTCAATTAATTAACATTCACATTAATCTTGACTTGATGAATCTTGATCTACATGAATCTGGAATTATTATAGATGAATTTATTTCTATTTATGTATCTATGAATTTTAACGGGTGTTTAAATTCATATATTGACAATTAATTCTTATGTACCAATGTTATATAAAAAGTTGTTCATTTGTAGTATTTCATCATCACAAAAAATTTGAATCTTAGAAGTTGAGTTTGAAAATACAAATTTCTTCTCTTAAATTTCTATCATAAATTTTTTTTTTTTTTTTAGTTTGTTTGAGACTTATTAAATTTTCTAACAAATTGATATCAAATATTAATTTTACAGCACTTATAAGTATTTTAGAATAACGTACAATACATGTTCAATTTTGACTAGTTTTAAAAAAATATTTTCTAATTGTGAATGTAATTTTTGACATGTATTTAATCTTTTTGTAGAAATCATAAATTTAATAAGTTATAATTATTGTAAGTATTAACCCATGCACCGCCACCACTCACCACCCATTGATTTCGTTCCCAAACACCCGCCACAGCCACCTTCCAAAGCACCGCAAAATTGACGAGCAAACTAAAAACACACCACCTCAAATGACTATTTTAGAATGAAGAAATCAAATCATCACCAGACACCAATGTAGCACCGCGAGTTTCATCACCACATCCACCACCACCATCACACATCTCTTCAAGTCTGATCCGCCACCAAATTGACCACAATCGTTGCAGTCTTCAAAATAGATTTTCCACCACATTGACCTATGGTTATCTTCAATTGGATTTTCCACAGCTTGTCGCGGTTGCCACATCTACAATCGTCAAGCCCGCTTTTGAAGTTCGGCCAATGTCACTATCGCCATCAACACGTCGAATTTGGATTTGATTTATAGTTTATTCATTTTTTTCCATAATTGATTTATTATTTTTGTTGACTAAAATTATTTTTCGGATGATTAATAATTGGGTGGTGATGCAGAACAAATGTTCAAGTGGATTAAGGAACAATTGATCAAAAAGGGAAAAACGGTAAATTACAATTTTGGCATTCGAACTCAAATTTGGGCCCATAATATCTTTTCAGAAAGGGAACGGCAAGACAGACTGAACTTTTGCTATTCGAGTTTGTTTAGGACTTAAAATGTGCTTGTTAAGTTTTAGTGCTAGTTTGTTATTTAGTTTATTTCGAATTCTTTATAATTTTAGTTCATTTAGATAGATTTTTATTTAAACTCATGTAAATAAATTATTAATTCTTTATATTTAGACATCTTAGAAATTAATAAAACTTCTTGATTTTATCTCGTTCTATAGTAGATTCCAGATTTGCATTTTTAAGGTTTTCATTTGAGTTTTTTTGTTTTACATTGTGTCGGTGGGCTGCATGGTTATAGCCTATGGTGACTATGACTTGGCTTTGATTTATATAATTCGATTTTTTATATATTAGATTATGATTTTTATTTTTATTTTTTGATGTAATGGCAAGATTTGATCTACTTTCCTCATTAGTTTAAGAACCTCTTTTGGGTGGTCCTTTTTTTCGTTCAAACTGTCAATTTTGCATTCATAGAGAAAATGTGTTCATAATCGATAGAGAAAATATATTTGGTAACAATAATAATAGTGAAACATGAGTATATATGAACGATCATATATGCTCGTATCCCCGATTCTGTATTATAAGACAATTAATTAAGTTACACGTGAAATAGAAGACTGTCATGTAATCGGTATCATTAAATTTAATCGATTATGCTCATAACATTTGACAATTATAGATTATTTAAAAAAGTATAGCTGATAATTTGAACTGGGCCGGAATTTCGTAATAAGGGCTGTTTTCTGAAGATCTAGACAGATCCTGGGTCCACAATTGGATCCAAAAAGAGGGGCCCACCTCCAGAAGATGACAAGTCAACCAACTCGATCCATCTCAATCCAATTGCCAGTGACAGTTAAGCCCATTGTATTCAATTATTGAATCCAATCAGCTTTATCAACAAAAAATTATCTTTTATTGAGAAAAAATTATTAGATAGGTAATATGTAAATGATTTTAGTTATCAAAAAATAGGCACGTTTTAATTTATCTTTAATTTGGCTGCAAAAATATTTGAATACTTCTAATTAATTTTAAGGTGGCATAGCAATTAAAACAATTGGCACCTTTATGTACCATTACAAAGAAGTATTGTTCGATTTTTTACAAAAATACATTTTGGAATAATGATTTGATAAAAAATGTATGATTAAAAATAAGGAAATTTTAGGTTTGAGTGTAATATTTATTGGAAAATGAGTGGTTGAAAATAAGAAAAAGAAAAATGTATTTTGAAAATACTAAAAATCAGACGAGCTTACATAGAGGGTTCATTGCATGTTTGAACGACACTTATTAAATTTTGATCCTATGAGGGTTCATTGCATGTTTGAACGACACTTACTAAATTTTGATCCTATGAAAGATTACTTTGCTACTGTTTCTTTGAGTTCCACTACTCTACTATGGGTTAATGAACTCTTGAAAAATGTCTGTACTTGAATCGGTATTTAAATGGAATTGTAAAATTATTATTAACTAGTTTGGATAAAATTATAATTTACTAAAATTATAATATGACAAAAATAAGTAAAGGATAAGTGGATAATATTTGTGGATTCTACGAAATGATGGTTAAAATTAATATTTGACGTCGACCATTAAATTATAAGAAAATCATAATATTTCTCAAACGTGCACTAAGGTATCAGATTAAACCGTATAAAAATTTTAATATAAAATTATAATGGATAATATTAGATAGATGGTATTATGGTGAATTAAGATGGATAGTATTTGTTTAATTTTCATTGAAAAGATAGTCATTTACAATATTAACCGTATAATATAATATAGAGGTTGGAGGTGAGTTTAGGCCGATAAAAAGGGTGGTAAGCGACATTATTTTAAATGAAAATTCAAATATTATTATTCACCTTTATGCACAATAATTGCCTCTACCTAATAATATTCATTATAATTTATATTAAATTTTTTCATTTGGTCTAATTCAGTGCACCAAACTTGACCTAAGACTGAAGTGCACCACATCTGACTACTACTTATTGAAGGGAAGTAAAGGAAGTTAAAATTGTTTATAGTCCATTTGCATTTTGCTTATTAATCTTATATATTCAATTTGTTATTTGTTTCCTCTTTCAGATTGAATTTTAAATTGATTTATTAAAAATCAATTGCAGAAGTAGACTTTATTTTTGGGCTCATTATCGTGTGATATTCCTATAACACGGTTGTTTGTAATTTTTATGGATATGTGTTCACAAGTTTATCATATATATACGTATATATTATAAGTTATTTATAACGAAAACTATCGATAGTTGTGCTATATAGCATACATGTGACAGTTTGTTATTATAGAACGACTACATTAATGTATTAAATAACAAACCGCACATGTTTTCCACGTAAGACAATTACTAGTAGTCTTCACTATTAATAACATTATTCGCATTTTAAAATAAATTGATATGAAAATATAAGCATTTTAAAATAAATTGATATGAAAATATACTTTGATTTCATGTTTTTATTCAATGTTTAAATGGAATTATCATGTCACTTGATTTTGTTTTGCTTTCTTCGCATTTCAAAAATCAATTATTGGACTTTAGAAAGTAGATGCAATCTTGATTTACAGTTTGATTATAATTTTTAATTTGTTAATAACAACATTAGACAATTATCTATGTTTTAAAATATATTGAAATAATTAATACTTTACAGAACGGTATGATCCTCCATTCGATTCAACGATTCAATTTGCAAGATCCCCTCACCCATTCAATAACGACTTCACAATCTTGCTAAAAAGTATGTCATTATCATATGCCGTAGGCCTAGGGCCAGGGAGTCTTAGCGTAGGACAGAGCAGAATTTAATGCTGGACAGAGACAAGTAGAGGTGTAGAATTCCACCATTCTATAATCTCTGCACAGCATCTTTTATTTCTTGCACAGACAAAAGGACTTACGTATAAAAAGGGCTCCATGATTTTGATCTATCAGAGGATACATAATTTAGTTCTACTAGAATTGATCTTCTGTCCACAATAAACGTGTTATGTTGCCCATTCATCGATATGACAACATGTGCAGTTAGTTCTTAAATTTTTCCACCAATTGTCGACGTGTTGCCACATCTACAATGGACAACATATTTCATGTCCACTATGAGTTCTACATCAATCTACTATATTTTTTTACTAGGATCAAGAAAAGCTTAAAATCAGAAATCCAAATCTCCCCGATTTTAACTGTCAAGAACAAAGAAAAACATGATGTAATGTTGTTAGATTGTAATAATGCGTTCTATCGAAGAAAAAAATTGCAGAAAGCATGCAAACAGAATTCGTAAATCTTGCATAAACATAATTAGTATTTTAATATAAAAAGAAGGGGACGATGAAATGGATATTTACTCTGAGTAATGGAGTTCTTATATTGTAACAAATTTGATAGTGATATGACCTTGGAGGGTAGGGGGGCTAGGCTACTGGGATGCGTGACAGTGGACAATGGAATTTGAGTCTATCGAGTCGAGGCAAGAAAAAAGTGGAATAGTACACTGAAAAGCCTGGAGCTTTTATCAATAGACCAAAAGGATTTAACATTTTGAATTCTTGTTTTCATTTGTGATGTCAATTTGTGGGAAACCCTTTTCTTGGTGGCCTCTTTAATTCAGTACCAGTATAAAAATGAGAGCTGTTTCCATTCCCTTCTTCTGTTCCGGACCCAGTAAATAATTTGAGTCAACTCGTTGAATCTGCAAGTTATGGGGTTGGCGGGTAGTTTTGTGTGGGTGCACAACTATGGGAAGAAGCAATGCAGAAGGGTGTTCTGGAGATTGAGAGCAGCAGCAAAGAAGGCAGTCACAAACAGAGGCAAACAGCAAATCAATTTCCAGTACGATCCTTCCAGTTATGCTTTGAATTTTGATGATGGTTGTCAAGAAATGGGAAGTGCATTTCACCAGCCTAAATTTCAGAACTATTCAAAGAATACTAACTGGATTTATGTTCTCTGGGTGGAAATGGAGACAGAGAAATTATGAGTTATAATCTGCCAGCAGTTTCTACAGCCATTCTATCTGTTATTATGATTTATGGGCTTAATCTTATTGTCATCTTTTTGTGTAAGCCAGACCTTTTATGCTGAAATTCAATGAATATATGAAGTTCCTGTTTTATGAGCTAAAGATGGAGTTCACAATTTTCATACTTGATCTACAATAATCTAACAAGTAGCATTACAGACAAAACTCGTGTACAAACACCAACTTCGTTTTAAAGAGTAAAAAATTTCAAAGACTGCCCTCCGAGGATTTCCAAATTTATGGACTTCGTAACAAGACTGGGTTAAAATCACCCCACTTTTTAACTTGAGATTGTTCGATGTTAATTTGGGCCCTAAATCTTATTTGTTTTCTGTCTGTTACCATGTACCAAGCATGCACTAAGTTTACAGAGAACAAGTCAGTAATAATGCTGGCAGATGTTAAAACAGTAAAATTATGATACCAGAAATCTATTAATGGAGACAGCAATGACAATAATATCTATCAGACAGAACCGAAGAAGGTAAAATTAGGAATTTGGAAGTCTTAAAAGACAATTCTAGTTTATTATTTTACATAAATTAACAAATAAATCCACAATCTTGATCATATACAGACTCTTTAGACAAGCAATGGCCAAACTCTGCACGGATAAACACTACCAACCTAACACAAATTTTCATAAGCACAATGTATATGAATCACTAAATCACCTGAAAGGTCTTCCAAACAAAAGTACATGGTTTTCGAGCTTTCCATCATTTTCTTTAAATGGCAACACCAGAAAAATCCTGTATCATACAGACAATGGCAGTCTTTGCGTTCAAACAGCAGGATCTTCAAGTGCTCCCGTAGATAAATCATTTATTCGAGGAAAAGCAGCTTTCTCGTCAAGTTGATTTTGCACCCATGTTAGCATCTTCAATAAGCTCGGAAGCTTTGGATCTATTGAAATCATAGTAATTTTAATTATGATATTTTTAGCGTAGTATGAAATGATGCATTGGATGCTCTGCAACGAAAGCATGATTACAGCAGAAACCTAACAAAGTACATCAAATGTGAAATTGCCTAAAATGTAATGGATATCTCAGGTAATAAATGGCCCAGTTGTATGAATAATTGTATTATGTTGAATAGAACATAAAACAAAAAGGCAGTTGCCACAAGAAAATGCTGCTACCCTTCGGGGGCAGCCAAATACGCACTACCACCTCTAAGATTAATGTCCCTTCTTCAGTCATTGTCCACCATTCCCTGCTGCCAATATACCTCCACCATCAGCATAGACATAGGTCCAAAGGGCTGTCTCTTGTCATGAAACACCAGTGGATGGACTAATTCTTTTTCATTTTAAAATTAGTTTAAAGGTATGCATCTCACAATCACACTTAAATCTGCTCTTTTTTTTTTTTTTTTTTTAAAT
>CAIGRB010049376.1:0-23209 GCA_903798255.1 Fraxinus quadrangulata | reverse complement strand
ATATATATATATGTTAATAAAACATGACACCACGACATCGACATCAACATGTACATTTTACATTTTAATTATTTTTCGACATAATAGTAGTTAAGGTAAACTAAGAAGATTTAAGTCCAATAATTACAGGAGAGACATATTTATTTAATTCTCTGGAAATTCTTGTAAAGTATCTGAAAAGAAAAGAGGAAAAATGGAAATTTTCATTTTCGTTTAAGAGACAAGCATTTAAATCTCCGTCATTTTGGACAAAATGTGCTCACCGAAACTGAAAATACGTCCTATATTGTTAGCCGCAATTTATCTTTATTGCCGTACTCATGAAAACTGTGAGAAAAACGTTGTGAAAATATAATAAATAAATAAATGTCTACGTTATCATTAATGAAATACACAAGTAGAGTTTATGAAACACGATAAGAATATTTATTTAGGGCACGTTCGATGTAGTTTTTTAAGAACAATTTTTGTGATTATTTTCTAGAGAATGTTAAAAATCAAATTTTTAATAGATTTTGATAAATGTTGATAAAATAAATGATTGAAAAGTTGAAAAAAAAAATTATCGATTTCATTAAATGTGAGTGAAATTAATTATTATCTTTATATATCATGAACATGCTTAACCGTAAAATACCTCAGAGTTCACAAACAAATTTAAGTTCCTTTCGACAATTAGGTTGGAGAAGCTGCTATCACTTTGAGCCATCGTATTATATATTTATCAACTTTTTTAGTCTTAGGGCTTGTTTGTCTCCCTTTATTTAAAAATGTTATTTTTTACAGTAAAATTCTCTACCACATATTCAAATAATAAAGAGAAAAATGATGCGCGAATAATGGGAGCATGACCACCTTAGCATCTTAAGCACACGAGGAACCAGCCTAACATCTTTTCAATCGTCATGTATCTTGACCACGGTAGTAATTGTGTAGGAAATATGGGATGTATGAGTGCGAAAATTCTCCATATATTGACAATTTAGCAATTATCAAAACCACAAGATCCTAAGATGCGAAATGAAAATTCTGAAAATTGTCATTGACGTGACAGATAGTTGGAAAATTCTGAAAATTAATTGGAAGATGTGCTTGCATGTTTGAGAAATATTAAAAATCTCCCTACAATTTAATTGTCAAAATTAAATATTAATTTTAACGACACATTTAGTAGAATTCATAATTACTTTACCGACCTATAATTTTATCAAAACAAGCTGAGTGTCACAATATGTTGAAGTAGGATTTCGTTGCCATCTCTTTTAATTGCGGAATTAAATCTCCTATTAGTTCGTTTTTTTTTTCTGAAAAAAATAACCGATTTAATTTAATCAAATTAATTTCGATAGGTGAAAAAATATATGTCCAAAATATAAATAGGGCTTTTCATAGTAACAAGTTCAAATTCTGGCTAAATGTACCACCAAAAACAGTTTTCAAGATTCACATTTCTGGGTTGTGTGCTCAAAGGTGATTAGTTTTCACTGTAATAGTTGTTTATTTTTATTTATTAAATTGAGTTTTACATAGTCATTTAATCGAACATGTGTTTAGTGTTTCTATAATTGTTTTTTAAGGATTAAAAATAATTTTCTAATAAATATAATCATTCAAATTTACATTAAAAGAAATTTTGATTTTGATTTTTCAGAGGCAGAGAGCTGCAGTCATCTTGTTTTGATTGAAAGAAATTTTTGGCACATATTTTATGGGCCTTAAAAAATTACTTTGGGAAATTATAAAAAATCAGGTGTTTAATAATTACTTTTTTAAAAATCAGGTCTAAAGTTTATTTATTCAAAAATCTGGTATCACATTAAAACTCTAATTGATAACCATAATTTATCACTCCCCTCCCCCTCTCTCTGTGAATGGTGTGACATCAAGGACACCGTGCCGTGTCGTCGCCACCACGAAAGCAGACCGGAGCCTCTTCGCACGGAAGCGCAGCAGTTGCGATATGCACCAGAGCTCAGATCGCCGCTGCAACGACGCTAGCCGTGGTTTTGGGGGTGGTTTCTTCTTTCTCCTTGCTTAGTCGACATCTTTGGTATTTTAGAATAATTTTTATTTGCTGGTGCGATGGTGGTGTTTGTAGGGGTGGTGGTGTGTTGTGCGATAGTGGTGTGATGTTTTTGAAGGGTTGTAGCAGGGATCATTTTTATTTGTTATTGTTGGTGCGGTGATGGTGCCTGTTGGTGAGGAGGTACGTTGTAGAGGTACTGTGGTGGCGGTGGTGGCGGGGTGAGGGTGGTCATAGTGTTAGTGTTAATGGTGGATCTGACGGTTGGGGTGGGTTTGGACGATTTTCTGTGTGGTGATGGTGTTTATGTAGTGGCTGTTTTGTGTTGGTGGTGGTGATGGTATTTATGTGGTAGCTATTTTATGGTGGCGGTGGTAGTTCGATGGTGGCAATTATTTGGTTAACTTGTGACCAACTATTTAATTATCTGTGACTGTAAAAGAATATGTGACCATTTAATTTGAAAATCTGTTACTGAAGAATAAATCGTGACCTATAAATTTTTTATCTGTGATCGTTAAATGGACCTACTAATTTGAAAATCTGTGACCGACGAATAAAATGTGACCTTTAAATTTTTTGATATATGATCATTAAATAATCTGTGATCAATTAATTTGATAATATGCGACCAATAAATAAATTGTGACCTATAATTATATATATGTGACCATTAATGGTATAAATCTGATTTTATTGTATTTAATTAAGAAATATTTTTAATTAATTAAATATATACCTGAATTTTGAATTTTCAAACTTATAAACCTGACTTGGGAATTGGTGTAGACAATACACCTGAGTTATGATTTTTTTCCCAATTATTTTTGTAATTAATGATTTCTTCTAAAATTATATTATGCTCGTATTTGAAAGGGATTAAAATCTATATTTTAATTTAAATCAAAGTCAATAATTCATTCAACCATATATTTCATAGGATCCGTAACTTTTTTAATCAACTTTTATCAAAATTTACTAAAAATTTGATTTTAATTCATACCAAACAGGGGCTATAAAAATATTTGGATTTGCCTCAAAATTAAAAAAAAAAAAAAAGGTCGGGCCTTATTTTTTTGGGCCCTCATATGTTTGGGGGCCTCGTCTGCGGTGACGGGCCTTTGATTATTATGAGACAACACTATGCAATCACAAGGCATAGTATTTTTTCCTTGATCATTTTGATCTTCAAAATTTTCTTTTGGTTCCGCTCGAGTCCTTTCTTATTTGTATATGAGTTTCACAATTTAGTTCTTTTTATCCACAATCGAATCGATGCAAGTTCCAATCCAAACTTTCAAAATGAAGGATTTAGCTCCCAAAATTTCGATAGTATTCTTGTTTTCATTTTTTCCTTAACAAACTCATGTTCTAGAATTAGGATTTAGATTTTAGGTTATTGATCTTGATGTCACCGTCGTCACACATTAATGCATCCTTATGGTATTTGGAGAGTATTGAAAGAGGTTTAAACATTGGAAGCATCGAAATATCTAGTTTGTAGTTTCTTAAAGAATATAAAATAAAGCTGTAAGTACATGAAATTTTAACAGAATAAAAACAGGGTGTTGACACATCAACACCCTATTGGCCTTTTTTTTCCTTCCAATGCAAATCCGCCAAGTTTTTTCCTGTCAAAATTTTGTTGAAATTCCCTATACTTGCAGCATATTCAATTAAATTCCAAAACGTACTTTTCTTCAGTTTTCCTGCTGAATTATTGTTATTTCTAATTACGATAATTTATTAGCCTCCGTTTGGTTAATCTATAAATCATTTATAAATGATCAAACTTTATTAACCACACATTTCAATAAATTCAAAAGTATTATTCACTTATCCATAACTCATTCTATCTATTTATAAATTAAACTATTTTATAAATTCTTCCCAAACTTAGAAGAATTCAGACAAAGTCTGGGTCATACAATCTCGTAGTTTATTTGATCTTTATCTTTTGCCACATTAGTATTTCTACTTTTTAAAGAACACCAATATTTCAAATCACCCGCCATTTTTTTTTTACTTTTTGCTTTGTCACCTTTTTATAATTCCCAGAAAACTTTATGTTCAAAATTTTAAGCAAATATAATAAAGTTATGACCCACCCAGTTGCATTAATTAAATCTTCTAATTATAAATTTGTAGTGTTATACATTTTATTTTTAGATCCCATTTAATAATAAGCGTCGATGCTTTGATGAAAGAAATCGATGAATGTATCTCGACTAAACAAGAAAAGAGCGTTAGATCGAGATCGTAATCAACCACATAGGTCTAGAAATGAACTCCAATCATAAATCCTCCATTTTTCCTGTGATTGGATTAATTAGCAGAAATCTGTTGTAAAAAATCCCACATAAAATATCCAACCTAAAGCACCTTAAAACACGCTTATACGCAGATTTGTATCCATAAAACCAAGAAAATTCATATTTACTTAATTTGACTCTCCTCTTCTTCTTCTCTCTCTCCCCCCTCTCTAATGAGAACAAGGAGAGAAGTTGTCCGTCCCTAGAGGATTTTGGAAAGAGCCAAGCATTAATTGGACTGCACGTTATCAATTTTCTTCTTCTTTTTTTAATATATGCAGCAGAAATTTTGTTTCAACTTGAATGTTCTTAGATAGGATAATAATTATTTTTATTATTTGTTTCTTGCATAAACAAATTCTGGGATTGTTGTCAAACCTAAGGAAGATCCTTATTAAAATTCCTTCAGGGTTCTATAAATCTTGGCCTCGGCCATGGCTACCGGGGCCTTCTGTGGGGTGGCTCCTTTCTTCTTCCGTAGGAAGATTCCTGGATTTGAGGTAATGTCTATTTCTATTTTCTTTTCCAAATTATAGTTCATTGAAACTTGTTTCATTCTGCAATAATGGAGTTTTGTTATCAATATGTGCATGTTTTCTCTACATATTCATGCACATCATATATAGATGGTTGTCCCTATAAATTTGATAATTACTTTGGTACATGCATATTTCAATTTTCTTATAAGCATAGGGAAATTAAGCAGAATTTGATTCACGTTTTTAATTTGTATTCAACGTATATCCGTATTTAGTTAGTTTAGTGCATTAGAATTCAGAACAATCAAAGTCCAAACCCGAGTAAAGGAGGAGGGTTGTGGTAAGTTTACACATAACGTAAAACATTTCCAACTTATGGCATGAATCATAAATCCCTATTCAACGTGATTATTCATTCTTATCAATTTCTTCTCGATTTATCTAGGACTGGGAATATAAGATTTGTGTACCTTTTTGTTTCAAGAAATGAATTCTGGGCCAGGAAAAAAAATTTCACTGTATATTTGGACAACTTTTTGATGATGTATGTTATAAACGACACAGGCCAAAAAAAAAAAAAACATGAATCTTAATTGTGGTAACTTATGCTAAACACTGACAGGGAAAAGCAGTACCTCATGCAAATAAATCAAATAATGCATCAAAGAATATAAAGGCCATGAACGGTTCACCAGTTTGGAAATCATGCGAGGTGGCAGGCAATTTTTTAATGAACATGGAGTTCAAGAACAAGATTTCTACCTTTAGAGACTTGCTTGATCTGCCTCCTTGTGTGGGCTTTGCTTCAGTGAATGAGGTATTCCAATCCTTCCTCCTTCAAGTTTAATCTTCTTCTTGCGACTGAAAATACAAATGAATGTAAGGGTTTTAACATCTTGTCTTGTTCGACAGCTGCTGATATGGACCCTGAAGGATCTATTCAAATTGTATCCTATGGTCAAGCCAAATATAACGGTGTCAGAACTTGATGGAGCCTCAATACATCAGGTTAGCTATCGATCACAACAAATAGAAACCGACAACATATTGACCGAACATGCAATAAAAGGTTTACAGCACCATCAATATAATATTTTTCGTTTTTAAAATGATCAAAACAGGGTCTCAAATTCTTCTGTGATGCTCTGAAATCACTTGGAAACCTGTGGAAAAATAGCGGAGAATGGATGGTCAACTGCAAATATGATGCATCAATAAAATTAGACCAAATTGGCCTGGAACAAATTGGTATGTTGATTGTTGTTCTCAGACTATCAAGAAAATGTTTTTCATACTTGATCTCAAGTTAATAAACAATCTTCCTTTGTTAGCATTGGCAATGCTTGAAGAGATCATCAAGCTGGCAAGAGAAAGACTCTTTGAAATGATGGATGATGATGAAGACATGAGAGGCTACAGTCCTCCAACAAATGCATTTGGAAAGTCTTTCTCCGATTCTTATTCAGATAACAAGAATTCCCTTTCTAGCTCTCCTGCAACCCCAACTTCAATCCTTCCAGAAATGAGGAAATTCTCGAGTAAGGTCGAGAAGATGTCTTATTCTCCGCCTAGGCTCCTACCACTGAGAGTTCAGGCAGTTGAAAAACTGAACCCCATTGACTTAAAGCGCTTGTCGTTGCACACGTTCCATCACACAGAAGCTCAAGATCTAAAATACTCAATCCAGGTAAGGACAGACAAGCAACAGCTAGAGTTACAAGAAAAGTGTAATTCTGAAGGGAAAGAGGATGACGTCACTGAGGTTAATCAAGATTTTGAGATGCTGGATGATATGGAAAAGATTGATGACATTAACCAAGACTGTGAAATGAAAGATGATGTTACAAAGATTCTGGTTACTAATTCAACGGGGGTGACAGGGAGTAAAGGAAGAAACGGGCTTGGCTCTCCACGTATTCAATTAGTGGCTGCTCCTGACACTCCGACAAACGAAGATGTTAAAATGGTTTTGCCACCACCATCCTCTAACTTGCAATCAAATGATGCAGAGCCACTAGAAACTTCTCTAACATCACCGCCCATGTCACCACCAGATGCAGTAATGTATCTATTATCAGAACCACCTCCACTGCCCCCACCACAATTGACGTCCCCAGATAAAAACAAATCAATTCCAGTGGCTCCATCACCACCACCATCCCCTAACTTGCAATCAAATGATGCAGAGCCAGAAGGAACTTCTCTAACATCACCACCCACGTCACCACCAAATGCAGTAATGTGTCAAATACCAGAACCACCTCCACTGCCCCCACCACAATCAACATCCCCAGATAGAAAAGTAGCAATACCAATGGCTCCATCACCACCACCCCTACCATCATTATCACCCATTACATCAAAGAGCAAAGTATTGTCAGCACCTCCACCTCCACCTCCACCGCCACCGCCACCGCCACTATCACACATTGTGTCAAAAAGCAGAGCCATGCCAGCAACTCCGCCTCCTCCTCCAACACCACCGATGACTTCAAGAAACACGGCTGCAATCCTAACACCATCACCACAGGTGATATTGGGAAACATGGCAACTCCAATCCCACTCCCACTACCCCTACTCCCTGTTATGTCTAAAAATCTAGCATCTCCCCCACCACCACCACCTCCCATGTCATTAAAAAATGGTGCACCACCACTGCCACCGCTGCCCATGGCATCAAAAAATGGTGCACCACTACCCACACCTCCACCCATATCGACATTGAAGGGAGTTGTGCCATTAGCTGGAGCTGCTCCGCCACCACCTCCGGGGCTTGCTGGTGCCAAAAACCTCCTTCCCAAGAAAGCAACCACAAAATTGCGGAGATCCTCTCAGATGGGTAATCTGTATCGACTTCTGAAGGGGAAAGTAGAAGGATCAAGTCTTGATGGTAAATCATCAGGAAGAAAGGGTAAGATTGGTGCCTCTGCCTCAGGAAAGCAAGGAATGGCTGATGCATTGGCAGAGATGACAAAAAGGTAATCCTTGTAATCTTATAGCCGATTCATTAGTACGCATATAACTTTGGTAATTAAAAGAAATTATTTCATCCAAAAATTATCGGCATAAATTTTACAGGTCAGCATACTTCCAACAAATTGAAGAGGACGTGAAGAATTATGCCAAGTCAATTAAGGAGGTGAAAGCTGCAATCAATTCATTCCAGACATCTGACATGCATGAGCTCTTAAAATTCCACAAATACGTTGAATCTAACCTCGAGAAGCTGACTGATGAAACACAGGTTTAGTCGTGAAAAATTCTTTGTGATTCTTGTTCCTATTATACTATGTCAGGGATCATGTCCTAAAAATCCTCATGCTGTAGGTGCTAGCAAGATTTGAAGATTTTCCTCAAAAGAAGTTGGAAGCACTGAGAATGGCAGCAGCACTATACTCCAAATTAGACTCAACTGTCAATACTTTACAGAACTGGCCAGTAGTGCCCCCTGTTGGTCAACTCATAGACAAGGCAGAGAGTTACTTTAATAAAGTAAGACTTTCCACCTAATGATGCTATATTGATAATTTAGTTTTAAAGGAGAAACTTGTTGTGTTACTAACAAAAGCAATCGCATCCAGATCAAGATAGAAATGGAAGGACTGGAGCGGACTAAAGATGAAGAATCCAAGAAATTTAAGAGCCACAAAATCAATTTCGATTTCGGCATCCTTATACGAATCAAGGAATTGATGGTAGATGTTTCTTCAAGTTGCATGGAGCTGGCACTCAAGGTTAGTCTGGACAAAAATAATTCAACAGTGTGAAAGTACTTTATAATACCAGTAGAAAAAAGCTTGTTGAACTACACTGAAAACATTTATTGGATATTAACTCAGGAGAAGAGAAATGCCAGTGCAGAAGAAAATCAAGAATCCAAATCTGAAGGGAGGAAAAAAGGATCTGCTAAAATGCTCTGGAAGGCCTTTCAGTTTGCATTCAGAGTTTACACCTTTGCTGGTGGACACGACGACCGTGCTGACAAGCTGACAAGAGAACTTGCCAATGAAATTGAGACCAATAATCAGTAACTTTACACTATATATATCATCTTTACCACCTAAACATAAAGGGGGAAAAAAATAGAAAAACAAAACATGAAGCAACAAATTTAGACAATTGAGGTATTTATTATACTGAAGCATTTCTTGGGTAACATTAAGCTAGACTCTAGCTTTCCTCTACCGTGTAGGTATAGATAAATATTATATTGTCATTAGTAGAATCCGTGTGTTGTCTCTATTCTACATGTTAGACATGGTATCTGGCAAGACTGAGACTGATTTGTTCCACATAATTTCACCACGGAACAAGCATGTTTATTTTGGTTAGTGTAAATGCTTGGTTTATTGCATCTCAATCTTTGTTTCAGATTTTTATTATAATTTGTTAACAATAAACATCAAACATGGTACTCATATTTGCAGTTCAACAGCAAACTAGCATATATTAAATCATAAAATTGAAGGGAAATGACTTTGTGTAAAATTCTGAAAGAAAATATGATTCTCGAACCAGATTTTCATACATCAGAATGTAGGTTTCTATCTTCTTTATTGAATTCCTCGTTTTCTTTTCTTTGCATCAAATTAATCTGTAGTTTCTAGTATTTCTTATTAGCTATATACCATCAGCAAAGACAGCTAAGATTTAAATAAAAAGAGAGAAACCAAAGTCCAAATCATCTCATTATATATCAAGCAAAAAACCAAACACCTGGTGGGCGCCTTTAAATCAGAGGAATTACAAGGCCAGACATATACAAGAAGCGATCAAGTTTCCAGCAGTGTGGGACACTCGGACTGGTTTTTCACAATCACTCCGCATCAAATATGGGTCCAAGCACTTCTCAGTGTAGCATGTTCACTGCACAAAGAACCCTAGCTTTGGTTTGAATATATAAACATTGTACATAATGACAAATTTGACTGATCAGAGGAGCACAAAATCTACCGTCGTTCAAGTTTTCTTTTTTATTTTCTTCTTTGGCCTCTAATCATAAGTCTCGACCACTTCTACGTAAGAAATCTTTGAAAATCAGCCATTCCGGCCATTTGAAGCTTCTATAACCTCCGAATAGCCGGTGGCGGGGAAATGCATCTTCCGTTGTTTAAACAGTGTCGAACCGACTTATACGCGCTCTGCATTTTCATTACAGAAGGATAACTAAGAAACAACCGTTTCCTGATAACCATAAAACTGGAAAACGTGACTAAATTTGAGGGGTGGGAGGTGTGAATCGGATTATAATAGAGGTAAAAAAATAAAAATGAATTTAGGATCAAATTACAAGTCGAATTAATACGTAAAAAGAATTTCACTAGAAAAATGAAATGGGCTAAGGATGGACCGAACCCCTAAATCCATTCCTGATGCTGACGTGTGTTACTGTTGTAAACATTTAAAAAAATTGGTATAACATCAATTTAGATGATATTATATAATAAGTTCAATAAAATGTGTAATTAAACGATCTATTATGATATTATTTAATTGTAGTTCTCATTTAATGTTATGTTAGTGTTATCCGGACTAATGTTTTTATAGCAATGATACTAAATAACGTTACTATAAAAAAATGGTCACTTTTTAGATGCAAAACATATTTACACACTTATAAAAAACGATTATTTCCTTATGATGTTAAAATTCCATAGTACACTTCGATTGGTGCACAATTTGGGATTGAAATGAAACATAAAATCAAGCTCGAATTGCAATGAGAAATCCTGTTTAATCGGGTCTCTAGGGCAAGGACAGGGCAAAAAACATTTTTATTTTAAAATTTTTAATATAATAATATTATTGAAATATAGTTTTTATTTTCGTTTATTAAATCAATACGTGAAATATTTTGGTGGTTGTAATTGAAATATATATGCTTTATTGATAATAAAATTTCCAAGGTTGATTCATAATTTTTGCAAGGTTTAAAAACTAACAATTATGTTGCTTAAATTATTAAAGTTTTATTGAATTTTGTGAAATACTACGTTAAGATTTGGGGGTTCATCTTAAAAGGTCAACCTTATTAAAATGAGTAATTCAAGATCTTTATTAATTGGTCTGTGTCAACATCATTTACCGATGTAGGATATATATATCATTTAACATGTCCCCATAAGATTGTGACTCATTTGAGCATATCAATTTTGAAATCCACGTGCTCATTTTTAGAGTTTGGACGGGATCGAATCGCTCGTTGGAGCATGACCTGGCTCGATACCATATTAAAATTTGGGGGTCCATCTTAAAAAGTCAACCTTAATAAGAGGAGTAGTCTAAAATCTTTATTAATTGGTCTGTGTTAAGGATTATATATCCCACCATCTTGTGGGGGCGTGTTAAGGGATATATATCCCACATCGAATAAAAATGTTGACACAGACCAATTAATAAAGATTTTTGGTTACTCCTCTTAATAAAGTTGACCTTTTAAGATTCAATTTTTAAGATAGAACCTCAAATCTTAACTTACTAAGCATACTTCCTTTGACGCTGTTAATTAATTGCTTACAATTTCATTCTCATTGGTCAATCACACGGTGTTCATTCGGCACTGTTAATGGAGAGTTTACTATTCCATGGCGTGATGTTAATTCTTCGTTGATATTAATCAATCTCAATTTCTAAGAACTATGGAACATACACGCGGTGTATTACAATCTATGTTATATAAAGTACAGAGTGTGTTATATTAATGAAATTTATTATTTTTAAAATTAATACTTACATTTTATGTTACGTTTCTGATTCTTTCATTAATGTATTTGTCAATTACGATAATTTGGAATGAAAGCAATGGATGTATGGGATTGGAGGTGGCTGAGATTCTCGAATCATTGCATTGTACATACATTTGATATGATTTTTTCCTCGTTTGAATATGGAATGAACAAAAATAGCAATAGTAATATGATAATTGTATTTTATATACTTATTTAAACCATTAAATTAGAGCATTTGTTATTAATTTGAATGAGTTATAGCTTAATTATGTTTGTTAGGTTGAACTCAATGCAAATTGATGAAATTTGAAGAAAGTAACGAAAAAGAGCAACAAGAATAGAAATTCAATGTTTGGGGGACCAAAATGTAAACATTCAACAATTGATTCGAACCATAAAATGATGATTGGATATCACATATAATTAATTGGATGTAATTGGAAGTCAAATGAGTATAAAATATTTGAAATATTCTCACAAATTAATTTCCAGACCAAAAGTTATCTCCGGATTTTTAGCCTCAACTTGAAACCTATTTTTCGAATAACAAAATATTCAAATTGGGAAAATTGTACTTCTAGAAGAATTGTAGCCATTTTAGTTATTTTTTCAACGCACTTTGAACTACCTCAATCGGACATCACGATCAAAAATTACAATCAAAATACCAAAAGTTACTCGTGGACGACGCGACGCGACGCAAACTAGTGCGCACACGAGACACAAATTTCATGACCCGAGAGTCCTATGGTTCAATGGCGCGGGCTATTTCCACAGATGAATCGAGGATTTTCTTTTGCAATTCAAATTCTTTTGGAACCTAAATTAGATGCGATTTTGACTTGTTTCTTGACTCTTATAATTACAAAACGAGTGCTACACATTGAAAACAACATCTCTTATCTCTTCATACACAATAATATCATCAGATTCATCAAGAAAAATGAATCAATTGCTATATTTTGAGAAAATAAATCAAGTCATAACAAGGAATTGAAGGTCAATTACATCAAGATTTCGAAAAATTTAACATTGGACCTGAAGATCAACATCTTTTGAATTATTTTATGATTTTAATGATATTTTTTTATTATTCTTCTTATAGTTTATTTAAAAACGTTCTTGACTATATCCGTTTTTGTATTGGATGAAGATAAACCTTATTTGTTATTTATTTATAACTCAAAACTAATAATTTAGTATTTCTTGCGTTTCTTGATTAATTTTGTATATCCATTACATTATTTAATCTATTGGCCACCAATTAAATAATGAGTTGCTTGTTGTAGTGTTGTGATATTCACAATAAGTTTAGAACGTAAAAAAATTAACATATGTGCAATAGATATTAAGAATGACATTTCTCATGTGTGCAATTATATTGATAATCTAAAATTTAATCATTCGAATTCGGATTAAGAATAAATTTAAGTCATGAGTTATAATAGAATTAATTTATCTAAGAATAAATTTGAGTCATGGTTATAATAGAATTACTTTATCTTGAAAAACAAAATTATATATTAATAGTTTTATAGATTGTTAAGAACGTATGAACAAAATTAGATTACAAATTAAGAATTGAAATATATAGTAATTGGCGAATTTGAAATCCAATACAAGCATCCATAATTTAATAAAAAATTCTAACTTTTACAGCTTTTTTAGATTAATTTAGAATAAATCAAATCAAACAATCTTTTGTGTTACATATTTCAAATTTCATATAAAACTAGTAAACTTGAATTAAATTTATTCCTTGTGAGGAGACACTCTCAACTTATTAAATTTATTATTTGTCAACAATCTCGTACACTTGTGAGTTTTGCACAACCAAATTTTTTCACCGCGGTCGGGGAATAAAAGATTTAATTTGAGTTTATTAGTTTATATAGTTTCTGAATTTTCTTTTATTTTGTTTTAGGATATTATTTACACTTTCAATCTCTTTTGTTTATTTTTTGGCAATTTATGTAAGATTTTAAAGAAATCGAGCTCCTACTATTAGATTCAAGATCGAAAGAACATTTAGACAACGAAAAAATAACATAGAGAAGTAAGAAACATGGCAGAAAATTAAAATCAAGTTTAGTTATCACCAAATGAGCTAGAACAACCAGGTCCACCAAGAGAAGTTTTTAGGGATCATTTAAATCACATACCCGCTCTTCTGCAACCGACTACTATTTATCCACCTTCCATATTCGACTAGATTTTATCAACTTCTTTTAAAATCATCAAAACGCCAAGTTCTCAGGAAAATCAATTGAAAATCCTCATGAGCACATAAAGTTTTCTTAATGTTTTGCGAGGTGATCAGTCGTGATGGCATGTTAGTTGATACTTTTCAAATGCGCCTAATTCTTCATACTTTAAAGGAAAGCGCACGAGAATGACTAAATTCACTACTTCGTGGAAGTATCGTTTCATAGAATGACATAGTATAGAAATTTACTTTGAAATTCTTCCCACATTCTTGATTCCATCAGATCAAAAATGAAACTACTACATTTAAGCAAATGATATCGAGAGCCATCCAAAAGCATAGGAAAGATTCAAGGATTATTTCAGAAAGTTTCCCAATCTAGACATTCTTAAAAATGCTAAGGTCTCATATTCTATTCAGGCATGTATCCTAAATACTGTAACATGATAGACGCTTAAGCAGGATGATCAATCATGAATATTCCCTTAGTGAACGCCTTAGATCTATTCGAGAAAATAACAGAAAATCAGACTTTGTGGTCAAGAGAAAGGGAAACTTATAGAAAAATAGTAGGTATTCACAACATTGACGCAGTTACATCATTGGCAACCCAGATGGGAGTACTAGCAAAGAAATTGGACCTTAGCAGGTATTCACAAAATTTGAATAGGTTGAAAAAAAATTAATTAGTGGTCCATAAATGCTGAAAATCCAAATTTATACGTCTCAAATCAATTCTAGGATAGTTTGGGGGTAATTGAACTCTTGTAAGGAGATATTGAGATGAATGTAGGTTCCATATGTGCTAAATTTTGTATTGATTGTCTCCCTCATCCTCGGGACCCTATTAGCCAAAGTCAATAAGATGAAAATTGGGTGAAAATTTTAAGTTAGAGATTGATTTTTTAGAATAAGTATTTAATAAGAAGTATTGCACTAATCATTGCATAAAAAATACAGAAAAGAAAAAAGTATTATCTTATTATGAAATTTCTATTCGTAACATTTATGACTCAAGTGATTAAACTTGCAAGGATATCTAAAATTCCGTACCCTATAATCATTTGACTTGAGAGTTATCGGTCAAAAACTCGCTACAATGGTCATTTAAAAAGTTTAGTGGAGAGAAGTCCACACATTAGACAAAAAACAAAAAAATAAAAAACAAAGGAAAAGGGAAAGGAAAAAGGGAATATAACATGAATTGATTAAGCTCCATACACTTATTTGAGATAATTTAAACATTTGACAATGGATTATTAACTTAGTTGATTCTTGGAGGTTGAAATAGTAAAAAATAAGGAGAATTCTTATTTGTTGATGTGTTCAGTTGCAATTAATAAAATTTAACTAAACTGGAGAGTGTTAAGATTAGTATATTCAACCTTAGATCACACGCTGGAAAAATAGTGAAAAGAATAAGTTTGGAGGTATGAAACTCACGAAAGGAGAAAAGATAAATTTGACTATTGAGGGTCGAGATTTAAAATATCTTTATAGATTTGTAATGCTTGATATAGATTTTCACACACACATCGATTTTGCATTGGATAAGTATAAATTAATTTTAACATTGTGCTTTTGTAGCAATTCATAATTTTAATACATATATTTCAATCTTGAAACCAAGGGCAAATTATGTAACTACATGGTTTAAATTTTTTGTTTAAGTTAGGTTATAGTTTTATTTAAGGACAAACAAGTGTTCAAGTTTGGAAGTGTTTGATAAGTATATTTTGTACGCTTATCTAGGCCATTAAATTGAAATATATATTAGTGATTGGGATGAGTTATACATTAAAAAGAACGTGGGCTACACATTGAAAAAAAAAACACTCTTGCCACTTCATACACAATAATATCATCAAATTCACCAAGAACAAGAAGTTAATTACTATATTTTGAAAAAAGGGACCAAGCACTGACAACGAATTGAAGGTCAATTACATCAAGATTTTGAAAAATTAAACATTGAACTTTAAGATCAATATTTTTGAATTGTTTTATGACTTGGGAGATTTTTTCTATTATTGTTCTTGTAATTTATTTAAAAACATGTTATGCAGATCCATTTTTGTATTGGATGAAGATAAACCTTATTTGTTATTTATTTTCAATTCAAGACAAATATTTTAGTATTTCTTGCGTTTTTTTATTTATTAATTTTGCATACTCATTGCATTATTTAATTGATTGACCACCAATTATATAATTAATTATTTGTTGTAGTGTTGAGAGATTTACAATAAGTTTAAAATGCGACAAGATTAACATGTGTAATAGATATTAAGAATAAATTTATTACGTGTGCAATTATATATATAATATAAAATTTAATACATTCTAATCGTTCGAATTCAGGTTAGGAATATATTCGAGCCATGATTAGGATATAATTTAACTTATCTTGAAAAAAAATTATATATCATAACTTTATTGATTGTTAAGAACGCATGAACAAAACTAAATTACAAATCAAGAATTGTAAAGTCGGACAACTAATTTTGATCTATCTGAAATACTAAGATTACAAGCCTGTAAAGTCGGACAACTAATTAACATCATGCCAAAAGAAAATGCCAAACACAGATGAAATATTGTATGAAATTCTGGAAATGGTAAATGTAAAATATCATAATTTTTTATGATTTTTAGAAATTTTACAATTTTTTTAGGAATATTTTGGAGCTTTGAAGAGCTTGGATTGCTAAAAAGTAAGTTTTTATATTATGGGAATAAAGGAACAAATGAGGTAATTATTCTTCATTGCACTCTAGCTCCATGATGAAATCTAAAAGGGTTGGTTTTATTTTTTTCAGAAAAAAGTGGAAAACATTCTAGAATTAAGGAGAAGTATGTGGAGAACACTTTAGTTTAGATAAATGTAGGCAAAGTAGAGAAATACGAGAGATAATATAATATTCTAGAATATATTACGGTAGAAAAATGTCAGAAAGCATGTAAAAGGTGAAATATGAAATTTTTGGTTGATAACTCGAGTGAGCTTTTATCCACCGTAGGATAAAATTGTGTCCACTATCCATCCAATCAACGTAGATGTATAAATAGAAGCTCATGTGTTCGTTTGTAAACAACTACAAATTTTTATAAATTATATTATTAAAGATATATTTTATAAATTACATTTGTTCTATGCGAGTTTTGATACTTTTTTTAATATTGGTGTACGATGATTTTATTATCAATCGTAAAAATTATAAGGATTAAAAAAAGATCCTAATGCAAGCCTACTACCTACTACCTAATTGCTAAAGGAAATATATAGATTCTCAAAAGTTACCAATACCACTAGACTGGGCATTAAACTCTTTTATTTATCCATTTTTCCCTTTATCATAAAATTCTAAACTGGCCTTGAGCCTTTTACTACCACCAAATCCAGCTTTCTTGTAATTTGTAAACTTCAAAACTTGCCCTCAAGAGTTTATAGAAATTTATCAAAAACTTGGCATTAGAAAATAACTAATCTTTGGAAGCAGAAAATCATTCCAAATTTAAGAGTTTAGTACCATTTAAAAGACAGAGAACCCCTTTAACATTAGGATAACCTAAAGAAATCCCAAATTTCATTATAGGAAGAAAACCCACGTAAAAAAAAGAAATATCCTTAAAACACATGCAAATTTTTCACCCACTGTTTTTAAAACCCAACCCATAAATTAAAGATAATCGACTAACAAAAAATCCAACGTACCCTCTCAAGATCTTGAAGTACGAGGAAGAAAATGAAATGTAAATTTTATGGTAGAAGGCTCAGAATTTATGGAGCTTGTGGAGTGACTGATGAGGGTTAATGATTTGGATGAGGCGGAGAAATTTGAGAATTGAGAGTGCTATGCGAGTAAAGGGATGATAAGTTCGGTTTATATTTGGGGAAATGACTCGAAAGCCCAAAAAGATTTGGATTGGGTTGGACTCAAAGTTCGGTGCAGGCCTCAGCCCCTGTCTTCTCGAATCATGAAACTTTTTGAATCAAATTAAGAAAAAAATTTAATTTAATAAAATTGTAAACGCATCATAATTTAAAGGTCCTTTTGGGATTAGGTTTTGATAATAAAATCATAAATTTTACAAGAATTATGAAAATTACTAGTGAAAAAGAACCAACAGATTAAAAAAATCTCCCCCCTTTTTACTTCTAAATTTTACGTGTTGGCTATTGGTTTGGCTATACTATTTGACACGTAAGTATTCATACATATCAACTCATATATATATGCATTACATGTTTGCTTTGGTCCTTATAAAAATAAATATATTGATAGATACGTAATAATCTATTGTTACATGACATGTGATAAAAATATAATGCTTAACATAGACAAAATGGCTGATGTGATCTATCACCATTTTCATGTGTCTATTTTTTTTTTGAAAGGTTCTCTAAATTTTATTGCGGCCACGGCAAACTATCACAACATTCTAACTTACTCGAATTCTTAGATCTGTCATTGTCATAGCCTCAACATTAACGACAACTTAATTTGTAGCCCCATTAACATTTTCTGCCTAATCATTCGTCACTTCATTTTTAACATGCTCTTAGAGTGTGTCAACCTCATTACTCACGTCAATCTCATGCTTAACGTTGTATTCTCTCCCACTAGCCCATTAGCATTGTCTTCGACTTCAAACTCATCCTCCTCAATTAACTCTCCATCTACAATCTTCCCTACCTCATCTTTCACATTAAACCATCTAATTTTTAATTATTATTTGCGTGTAAGAAACTTGTGACTGTAGAGAAATAGAGATAAAAACTCCACACAAATAAATAAAATCATAAGGTTTACACTATTTGCATATTCAACATACATTAACAAAAAAACACTTATTTACCTGGAAGAAGTAAACGATAAAATCATATAATTCTGACTTAAAAATTTGCGATATATATACAATCATGAGTTTACATTTACAAAATCAAAATAGTATACTCTGATATAAATGTAAACCAAACATTTTGGAATTTTTTTTTTCTCCTTGCAAACAATACCATGTCTGTTATATCAATTTATTTTTATTTTTTATTATTTTTAGAAGAAATGCCTTTTAGGAGATATCTCACTTCATGTATTAATCATGTTTTTGACAACGTCGTCTATCTCCTCGTTAAGGTTATTGCTTTAACATTTTCCTCTTAAAAAATTCCTATAGCTAAGTTTTTTAACTTTATTCTATTACTCATGATGTTAATGTAAATATTTTCCTTGATTTATTTTTGAATTATGTTGCTTGTACAATCTTGATTGATAACTTCACAATTGACAGCATTACATTCATCCATTTTAAAAACTATTAAAAATTATTTTTTGAATCAACGATCCTAATTTTAAAAACACCAAGATTGTCAATAAGAATTGTACAAATAGCTTAATAATTGTTTAACATTTTGCATATTCTGTCTTCCAAGAAATAGACATTTTGGATTTTTTCTTAGTATCCGTTTGACTGACAAATGTGAAAAGGCTTTCAACTTCCATGTAAGTTAGAATATAAAAATTCAAGTACTCCATAGAAATGCATTTTCTATGAAATTGATAAAAAAAAGTTTTAAGTGGATGGAATTCGAACTCCACTTCCACTTCCACTTCCATATCAAACAACCAAAGTAGAAATTAAATTTATTAGATGTGACATTTTTCATGAAATTTAAACCAATCAAATAAATCCTTAAATTATAATCTGATTATATACAAAATAACATTATTCTATTGTAAAATCCACCTATTACCTCCGTTAAAAATATAAAACGGGAACCAACCTCCCCTTATTTTCCAACTTGATCACGACATGTTTATACAATTTCGATTCAAACTTATATTAGTTGATTATTCATATTTCATATTTCATGACTTCACAATTTCGAAAATCACATTTCGAACTCTGAATTTTATTATTATGGAACTCAATTCAAAATGAAATAAAAAATTCCTACTTGATTTAGGGCACCTACCCAAAGGCTAAAAGTCAAATATTTTCCGTAATCGAATTTATTGTATGGAAATTTCTAAACCGTAACATGCACGTTTCTGCTGTTGAATCTTGAAAAAGAAAAAATAGAAGTAGGCAGCAAAGAGATGGTTTCTTCTTCTATAATGGGACTCCACCACTTGTTTGAAAAATAAAAACACGTATTCTTAACCAAAATAATAACTATTAGCAGGGATTAAAATCAATTTTTTAATAAATTTTAATAAAAATTGATAAGATGTGTGGTTAAAAATTTTTGGGACCCGTAAAATTTTTGATTAAAATTAATTTTTGATTTCAATTTTAATTAAAATGTGAATTTTAATCGATATCAAACGGGCTTAATATTCTAAAAGATTTTAATAAACTTAAAAGTTATTCTTCCTAAGAAAGAATATGGTCAAATATCCCCTTGTTTGACCCCATTAAAATTTTTAATTTTAAATATACATTCTCCAAATAAAATAATATTACACATAAATTTAACTTTTCATTATTTTTCGACAACACATTCTTCAATTAATCACTATTTCAAAATTTATAAATCCTCCCGAAAGAGGGCCAAACAATGGCATACTATGCTGTTGGCTGTCTATCGGATTAGGTGTACGATAACTAATATAATTTATTTAAATCATGACTTGACTTTTCTTAAATTTTTTTGTTCATTCTTTGGCACGCGGCAAGTTTAGCCGTTTAGATCTGCTCAATTATCTTCATTTTTAAACATTAATTTGATGTAAAGTGTGTCCACTTGTATTTCTTTAAATCTTTTTGTTCCAATAGAGAGGCCGCCATCGCTTCCTTAATTATATTGTATAATTTAATAATAAACAATTGTTATTAACACCTATTCACATGATCAAAATATCATATACAAGTACTCTGAACGTATCCAGATTTACAAAAGAATGTACAAACGTTTAGTTTAATTTTCCTTACAAGGGGAGTGGAAGATGGTGAGCATGTTAAGCATCGACCAATATTATGTCTTTTATCTTTTCAATTAATATTTGACCATGTCTATTATTTTGTTGATAATTTTCTCTATGTAATCGATAATTGTCCCCATCGACATGATCGCTTTGAGCGAATGACTTTATGCAGCTCCAAGTTGTAATATTTTTCCAAATGCCAACTTTTTCATGTGAAATTTCTATTACTATTCCCACGTGGTGTTTTCTTTGGTTTCTCTCTGTCAACTCTTTAGAATAGTCTCAATTCTCATCCAAGCATGCATTTTATTCCCAATAATGCTCGTTGGACAGGTTCAAGGACAGAGATAGAGGGACATTGTGATGTGACAGATAATAATTGAATGTTGTGTTTTTATTTTGTTCAAACTATCTAATCATGTGTTCACACGTATTCTTCCTATTTTTGAACCTATTTTTGAGTCTGTTTGTACAGCACAATTGTTTTATTCCTTCTATAAATGATGATCCAAGTACCTTCATAATACTCACCTCAAACAGAAACGATGGCTTCCATTGTTTTATCGCCCTCCACCACCATTTCCACCACCGCCACCCCTCGTTCCACCTCACATTTCATTCCTTTCAAGACTGCACTTAGTCCCTCGACCAAAAAGATTAGCCATAAAATATCTTGCAAAACCATTGATGGTGATCAAGAATCTTCAACCGGAAAGTTTGATAGGAGAAATTTGCTTATTGGGTTAGGAGGACTGTACGGCGCCACCAGCCTTGGCGCTAATCCCTTTGCCTTTGCAGCCCCTATCTCCGCCCCGGACGTCACAAAATGTGGCCCAGCAGACTTGCCTCAGGGCGCTGCACCCACAAATTGCTGTCCCCCACCCACCGGAGAAATACTAGATTTCAAGTTTCCTCCACCACCCACCACCATGCGGGTGCGGCCAGCTGCCCATCTAGCCGACGAGGCTTATATTGCCAAATTTAACAGAGCCGTCGAGCTCATGAGGGCCCTTCCTGACGACGATCCCCGCAGTTTTAGACAACAGGCCAATGTCCATTGCGCTTACTGCGATGGTGCTTATGATCAAGTCGGATTTCCAAATCTTGAACTTCAAGTCCACAGTTCATGGCTCTTTTTTCCTTTCCATAGATATTATTTATACTTCTTTGAAAGAATCTTGGGAAAATTAATCGATGATCCAACTTTTGCCATGCCATTCTGGAATTACGATGCACCTGGTGGCATGCATTTACCGGCCATGTACGCCAATTCAAATTCTTCCCTCTACGATCCACTCCGGGACAGTGCTCATCAGCCTCCGGCGTTTATCGATTTGAACTTCAGCGGCAGCGATGACAACACCGGCGAAGCCCAACAAACCTCCAGAAATCTCACAATCATGTACAGGCAAATGGTATCCAATTCCAAGACTCCCCGGCTGTTTTTCGGCAGCCCCTACCGGCGCGGCGAGGATCCTAGTCCCGGCGGCGGATCAATTGAGAACATTCCTCATGGTCCTGTTCATGTTTGGACCGGTGATCGGACCCAGCCTAATTTTGAGAACATGGGGAATTTCTATTCAGCTGGAAGAGACCCTATATTTTTTGCTCATCACTCAAATATTGATAGAATGTGGACTCTGTGGAAAGCCCTCGGAGGAAGGCGTCAGGACATAACGGATCCTGATTTTCTCAAAGCGTCATTCGTTTTCTATGATGAAAATGCAAAAATGGTACGTGTTAAGGTTCAAGATTGTCTAGACCACACTAAACTTGGATATGTGTACCAAGATGTGGAAGTTCCATGGCTAAAATCTCGTCCAAAACCTCGTATTTCTTCCATTGCAAGGAAATTAAAGAAACTCGTCCACGCAAATGCTGCTGATACCCCAAGTCCCAAGGACATCTTCCCTGCAAAACTAGATCAGGTAACATTGAACCTTCTAATCTAAAAGCTTATTCATTATATAAATCATGTAACATTGAACATTCTAATCTAAAAGCTTATTCATCATAGTCGAGGTTAACATCTTTGTTTGTTGACTTGGACCATCTCATATGTAAACTTGAATAGTTAAAATGACCAATTTTATTTACTTAAATTTTGTGTTGGACAGGTTATAAAAGTCATGGTGAAGAGGCCAAAGAAGAAGAGGAGTAAGAAAGAGAAAGACGAATTGGAGGAGATATTGATCATACAAGGGATTGAACTCGAAAGAGACGTGTACGCGAAATTTGATGTGTTTATTAACGATGAAGATGACGAAGAAAGTACGCCGGATAACACTGAATTTGCCGGAAGTTTTGTAAATGTGCCGCATAAGCATAAGCATGGAAAGAAGATAAAGACTAATCTGAGGTTATCAATAACGGACATTCTTGAGGATTTGGATGCTGAAGACGACCAGCATGTTTTGGTGACTTTGATTCCAAAGAACTCCGGCGATTCCATCACCGTCCATGGAATCAAGATTGAACTTGATGATTGATGATCAACTTTCATTTCGTGTAATGCCTTTTTTTTTTTTTTT
>CAIGRB010049374.1:7808-39414 GCA_903798255.1 Fraxinus quadrangulata | reverse complement strand
CCATCTTCATATGAAAATGTTAGCCAGCTGATTATGAGTTGTGTGAGAATGTTTATTTAAGAAGTATTGTGTGTTTTAAAGAGTTTATTTGTTCTATGTTCATGGCATTACGACCTAAGTGTTTTTAGGGAATTAAATTTGAGTTTTGCCCAAAGACGAGCAAAAGTTAAGTGTGAGAGAATTTGATAGGAATGTAAAATGCATATTTTTCCCTCCTTATTTTATGTACTCGTATGATCAATTAGTGCCAAAATATACTCATTACGTTCATATTTTGATTTAGGTGGCAATTTAATGAAAATGACGTAATTTGGAAGAAATAAGTGAAAATGGACCAAAGTGAAAGGAAATGAAAGTTCAAGGACTAACGTGAAAATATACAAAAGTTGTGTCAAACCAAACGATGAAGATTTGAGAGTTTTAGAAGTCAATTGAATGAAGAAAGAAGTCAAAGAGATTAATATCATCAAAGTAGGATCACACAACAATTTCCAATCGAAAAGTTATGCATCAGATTTTCAGTCTCCATTTGAGACCCATTTTTGACATGGAAAATGATCGAATTGGAAGATGATATCTGAAGCAAAGTTGTAGCCCTTTGAGATAGCTTTCCCACGCATCTTGAATAGTCTCAATCGGATATCGGAAGATAAAGATATGACCAAAATACTTAAAGCTACTAAGTTATGCCGCCTGACCCTAAACTTCATTTACAGAAGCCAATATTTATGCCTGGGCGGCCGCCCCATTTCCTACTGGGCGCCCGCCCAGGCCAAATCGGGAAAAATTTTCTGGTTTCCTAATTTTGTTCCACTACTTATGGAAACATGTTCCTTTAATATTTATCAACCCTAGAACACAAGAAAAATACACCAAAACGCCTCCAACATATTTTCTCTCTATGTTTCTTAGATCTATCATGTGTAACTAACTCTTTGTGCTTGATTGAAGGATGTCGAAGCCTTGGAAAACATTATAACTATGAGATTCACATATTTTCATTGTTTAATTTATATTTTCAGTATTGAATATTTCTATGCATAATTTTATGATTGTCATGTTTGATTGCTAAGAGATTTATTAGTTTTTCATAAATTGCAATCTATAGCTACGTTAAATTTTAAATCCGTAATTGTTTGAATCATTTAACTTGTGAAGTACTAGGATTTGATAATTTTCTGCGATAGATGTTTTTGAATTTTAAGAAGAATGTTTAAATAAATTGAATGCAACCGCTGGTATTTGTATTATCTAGTTCATCGATTTCTCTATTATTTAAAGCTGTTATTAAACTGAATTTTTAGCGCTGGTCTGAGATTACTTGATAATTAGAATTAATTAGAATGCTGGTTTCTGGTTAATTAAAATTAAGGAGAAATATGAATTTATTCCAACGATGAATATTGTGAATGTGGATTGATTATTCTTTGTGGATTGATTAATGGTTGTAAATCTCCAATGGTGGAAGTTGATTTTGATCAAGACTCGTTTCATTGATTTAATACAACTCGTTAATTTAAATTGTTATTTGTTATAAGATTGATTTTGTTATAAACAAAAACCCCCCAATCGTTATACAATGCATACATTGTTGAATTACACACTGTTCATGGAATCGGCATTTACTTTCATTGCTACATTAGTTTTAGATGTTTAAGGACTATTTTTGAGTGCCTACGACAGCATACCAGGCTCCTCGAAATTTCTTGGCTTTGACCAATACACCTTTGCAAATAGGCTTCAGTCATTTCTTTACTTTTGGGCTATTGCTCGTTGGCCAATTGGGTTTATGTCGATTTGGACATAACAAGATCCATTACTTTTTAACAACATATTTCATTAATATTTTAAAAAAATTAAAAAATTATTTTTTTCTAAACCAAACGAGGGCATTATGCCATTGTTAACAAATTTAGCATCTGTTTGAGCCACATTAATATATTTTTCATTCTCATTCTTCTACTCATTTTCAACTACATATTTTTCAATAAAATAATATTTTCCATTATATGAATAATTTTTTTTTAAATCACATATTTCTCATCACATCAACCAAAAAAATGCATTCTCTTCACAAAAATGCCTACCACACATAGACTTATTTAGCTCATGTTTGGTAAATATTAAAATTTTCATTTTCATTCTTCTACTCATTTTCAACAACACAGTCTTAAATAAAATAATATTTTTCATCATATCAATAACTTTTTCACCTTTTTCAACCACACATTTTCTATCAATTTACTATTCAATAATACATTTTTTCAAAATAACGTGACTCAAACACACCCTTAATCGTCAATTAGTTGAATTCCTCTTCCTATTATCTTTTTCTTTACTTCAATAATTTGAGTTGAAAATTCCGATGTGTGTCTTGTCAATTTATAGAAGCAGGACAAACTCCATGGAATGCTCGTGAATTTTGTTGACTTACGAAAGCCTACAAAATTGACTATCTGTCCAATGAACTGATAGAATTTTCAGAAGCATATGGGCTTCGGTGGCATCCAATGACCAAAATTACAACTAAGTTAATGGTCCCCAAAGAAAAATGGTTTCGTATATTGATCCCAACCCTTTGCCAAAGATTGTTCTTATGCACTTTAATAGACTGGAGTATTTCTTTTTTTATCCACCTTTGGAAAAATAAATGGAATATTAAAAAATAATAAAGGAATAAAGCGACAAATATTAACGAAAAAGGGCAAACAAACAAGAAAAAGAAAATAATAAAGGAACGACACAGAAAAATAAAGTAGGTTGTGATTTTAATTTTTGAACCTCCCATACCATACTAAAGACAAATGCTAAGTGGGATTCTTTTGTCACCTTAAAGGCACCCCCACCATTCCCCACCAATTTTTGTCCACCTTCTACCATCTTTTAACATTTATCTTGTATAAAATAAAATCCTTTATGTTCTTAAATTTAATTTATACTGCAAAAGTAACAATATTTGGATACATACTTGAAAATATGTACTGCAATACACACGTGTTCTTCCCTCGAGCATTAAATATTTTAATAAATTAAAATTCATGTTTGGTGAGAGTTATGAAATTGAATAATTTGTGAATCTCATGAAATATGTGATTAAAATTAATTATTAAATTTAATTTAAATTTAGATTTTTATTTTAATCTCAGAGTTAAAAGAATATACTCCAAAAGAGAAAAAAAAAAAAAACAATAATTTGATAATTACTTGCCAATGAAGACATGGGAGGAATGCACAGATGCTTCTCGAGAAATAAATGCTACCGAAATCAAGTGTGCAAGTGACCAGCACCGTGGCAGAAATGTAAACCAGCTGTCTGTTTGTTGACTGCCTTCAATAAACAGAAGCGAATGAGTGATTACACTGATTCACGCGTTTTGAGTCAATTTGGATACTTCCGAGTCAACTCAGATAAAATCTAATGGTGTGGGATGTACGTCTTTCAGCAAACCCAAAATTTGTTGCATTGTGGGCCTTTTCCCTGGTGCCTCCGCCGTGCACAAGTACCCAATTCTGAGACACTCCACCATCTGACTCATTGAGTCATCACCGAGTCTCAACCTTGAGTTAAGAGCGTTCTCCCCTTTTCCATCCTTTATTAATCTCCTCACCCAGTTGACAGTCTCATGTGAACCTTGTTTTCCTGTTAACAACTCCACTAGCACTACGCCAAAGTTATAAACATCAGCCTCTGTGGAGCCACCGACTCTGTCTTGACTCAGTGCACAGTCAGCTATCCGGGGTTCAAAGTCATCCTCCAACATGATATTAGACGGAACCAAATGTCCGTGCACCACCGGCTTGGACCGTGCATGGTGCAGATAGGCGAGTCCACGCGCTATACCCACTGCAATGCGGTGGCGCGTGTGCCACTCCAATTTCTCCGGCGATGCATTGTCGGACCCATTTTGAAGCTCCCACGTGTCAGTGCTCCAGTCTTCCACGTTGGGTACTCCCGTTGGAAGCTCATGCAACCAACGGTGGAGATCACCGTTGGCCATAAATTCATACAATACCAACTTTTCTTTACCTGCAGATAAAATGCAATTTACCAAATGATACTCCATTAATGTTAAGTCACTGTCAAAAGTCATCAACCAAATGCCTCGTTTAATGAGTTAGGTTTAAATGTCCGTGATGAATCTAAACTCAAAGTTAAATAAGTGATTATTCTTTACTAATGTTTTCTTAAAACTAGATTCTTCAAAGTTCAGACAGAAATAAGTGATTATTCTTTGCTAATTTTTACTTAAAACCAGATTCTTCAAATTTAAGACAGACATACTTTTATGCTACAGTACTAGGTAAGTCCCAAGTTATCAATTCAAATCACATGCCTGGCCTCTATGCACTATAAAGTTCGATTTCTGTGACGTTTTCTTATGAACTGCCATTCACGTGAACGCATTGAATTTGGGCACTGCTAAATCAGTAACTCTCATAATAGATTTTTACGGTAGGCGACAGCATTTATGGAACGTACGTACCAAATGTGAACAGAAGTATATCGACGCTAAGACCACGTACCTGCAATGCAATAGCCAGAAATAGGCAGCAAATTGGGGTGTTTCAACCCTGATAAGTCTTCAAACATGGCTACAGCTTCATCATGGTTAAGGTCCCTAGCATATTCCAGGACCTTGATTGCCACGTGGAGGTCACCTGGTAGTACGGCTCTGTAAACGGGCCCACATCTACCCTCTGCAAGAAGTGATTCTTTCCCAAAGTGTGATGTGGCTGCAATTAAGTCCTTAAATGAAAGGTTCATCAATGGCTTCTCAAACATCACCACCGGTGCTGAAGAGGGTTCTTTAATATCAGCCACCCATGAGGACCCGGATTCAGTCTCAAAAGAAAATGGACCCGACTTTTCGAATCTAAATGGTACTTGAATTGGCCTTGAAATTGCCCATTTGTTTTGTCTAGCCATCTTTCTCTTCCTGTACACGCAATATGTGAAAACCCCAATAGCCAAGACAAGAAATGCTGATGCAAGTGATACGGCTAAAACCAGAGTCTTGGTTTTCGATTTGGGTTTCATTTTTTTGATGAAGTTTATGTTTTTGTCAGGTAATTTGTGAGGTGGGGTGGGTGAACGATGAGGCAACTCAGTATAATTCTGAGTTTTGAAATTTCCGGCATGAATAAAAGATGAATTACCAAATTTTTTTAACATTTTTGAATCCAATTCACCTGAGAAGTTATTGAACGAGACATTCAAGGACTGAAGATAACGTAAAGGTCGGAAATCAGCAGGAAAATTTCCAGTCAATTTATTATTTGAAACATCAAGATATTTCAAATGTGAGAGACCTGAAATGGGCTTTAAATTCCCAGAAATATTACAACTAGAAATATTAAGAGTCTCAAGATTGGTTAAGTTGGTGAACCAATTCGGTAGAACAACTCGAAAATCATTGTGTGAGAGATCAAGAAAAGTGAGATAACGAAAATTAGAGAGAAAGGTAAAATTTTTAAACCTATTGAAAGAAAGATTAATCTTTCGAATTGCTGAAGATTTTAAAAAAGCAGGTTTTGGGGGCACGATTGAGCCTCCTAACTGGTTCATCGACAGGTTAATTTCAACAAGAGATGGAATAGACCAAAGAGCAGAAGAAACAGAACCAGTCAAATAATTTTTGGAGAGATCTATAGTTTGAAGATTGGACATGTTTTTTAGGAACTTCCATGAGACGCTGCCACTAAGATTTTTTGATGGGAGTTTAATTTCCGGAATTGGAGGATTCGAACAGTTGGGTTGGGAATGGTTGAACCAGGTGATGTTGAAACCAGTAACAGAGGCGAAGGCCTTGGAGAGCAGGGTTCGGTCTGTACTGTTGCATTTTGATGATTCTGTAACTGCAAAAACTGAAATTACAAGCAAAAATTTCAAAAAGATTTTCATGGTTAAGTGCTCCCTGGTTCAAAATTCCATGGCAGATGAGAGAGAAATCTTTCCGTCTGGTGTGTAATACGTGAAAAAGGAAAAAGACGAAGGAAGAGAACAATATATAGTGGGTTTGAGGAGGAGGTGATTGAGCAACGTTATTAGACTTTATTATTATTATTATTATTGTAAAGAGAGAGAAGAGATTGAGAAAGTAATGCGATTTTCTCCCCTGAACTTTTTATTTATTATAGTGAATTTTACCGTGTCGAAATTGAGACGAACATCTATAAATTTTATGTGTTTTTGAATGTTTATTTTTCTTTATATAATTGATTGCTTTTGGTAAAATAGAATTATGGTTTATAAACTTCAACAAGTCTTTATATGTTCTCTAATTTATAGGTTGGACATAGTTCGATAATTTGATCGTATAGAATCAAATAGTCTCATGTGGACTCAGTGGCAAATTCAAGCATGTTGATAAGTTAGGACGGCCACCGACTATTGATCTCAACCATAATAGAGAGATCGTTCATTTATAATTAAGCCTCTGTTTGGTGCATATTTTGAGTAGAAGAATGTATTTTTTTTGAAGTGATGGATGGAGAATATATAGTTGAAAAAGAAGGAAAAATTATTGATGTGATGAAAAATATTATTTTATTGAAAAATGTGTGATTGAAAATTACTAGAAAAATGAAAATGAAAATATTAATATGGACCAAACAAATGTTAAATAATATTAAAAAATTTCAATCAATATATAAAAGCACTAAAACATTAAAATCATATACATATGAAAATATAATTCAATAAAATCTAAAATAATAGGGGGGAAAAAAAGACAATAACAAATACGTGATAAAACCTCATTCAATAACTGTAAGTTCAGATAACTGCATTATTCGAGATCTCATATTTTGAAAGTGCCAGAAATTGTCTCATTCTCCATTTTGATTGTAGGATTTCTCAATCCAAAATTTTATCTCAATTTAATCAAACCAAAACTGAATTGCTGAAATTTCATTTGAATGGTTGTCGTAAAAAAAAATCATTGGTTGACTAAAAGTCAAGTATTTGATCATATTTAAAAGTACAGAATGATAAATTATTCAATTAATACCCGCGGAATCAAATTGTTATTAGCCTGTGTTTGAGTCACGTTAAAATTTTCATTATTTTACTTATTTTTAACTACACGTTCTTCAATAAAATAATATTTTTTATCAGATCAATAACTTTTCATTCTTTTTCAATAACACATTCTCCATCAATTTATTATTCCGAAATACATTCTTCAAAAATAATGTTACTCAAACACACCCTAAATTCCAAGGACATGTTAAGGTGACACAAATTATGTTCTCACACGACAAAATACATATTAACACTATCGTAATATGAAAGGGCTCCAAATAAATTTAAAAAAAAAAAAAGAGAAAAAGAAAACACAATAATTGCATTTGAGCTCTCTCAAATTAATTCGATTTTGTCCTCTCCAACTTTTGTTTCTCTCTATATGATTCTCCACAGAGTTTTTCTACTCTTACCGGGGGTAAGAGTAGCACGGCTCTTCTCCACAACATCGCCTAGTTCCAGTAAAAATCAAGTTTGAATCTTTAAATTTCATTTTTTTCTTGTGTTTCTAGTTTCCTTCAAACGGGTTTAGGGTTTCTTTGGGATTATGTAATTAGTTATTTTTTTTTCTTTGTAAGAATCTTCCCCTATTTTATTTTTACCAATGTTCATATACATAATCGAAGAACAGTCTTGTTAATATCGACGGAGTCAGCCCGAGTGACCATCGGGGCCCAGGGGTGCTAGCTCTACCAGTGTGTGGACCGATGAATCATAATTCGATTGATTATGTCAGTGTGTGGACCGATGAATCATAATTCGATTGATTAGGTCCATTTTTCTTCCGTTGAATGAGATGTTTTCGCTTTTACACTACAAATAATTATAAGTACAAATTATTGTATATAAATTTCTAATTTCACTTTTGTGCCATATGTGTCAAGTGGCAATGTATTCTATATCATGTTCAATACTATTTAAACCATTTTTAAAGTAACTAAATACTTTATATAAGAACTTATGACAAAAGATTCAACCAAGGAATTTTATAGCAGTAAAGGTGCTACATTGCTTTGTCCCAACTGTTGGATCCGAACCCTGATCTGAATATTGGTGCTTCCAGATTTGTGTTGAAATTGTGTTTGTGATAAATGCAACTCTATTAGTGATGCGGTTTTAACTAGATTGAGACATGTGGCTTGATCTTGGCTATTGATTGTTGGATTCTGGATGGTTTTACTATTCTTTGTTTGTGTCGTTTCACTTGGCACTTTTGAGGATTTTCATTTTTCTGGTTGCTTGCTATGGTTTTTGAGAGAAACTCTCTCATTTATCTAGGATTTCTTCTTCAGTTCTTCATCTCTCAAATTTCTGATTTGAGACTTATAATTTGTAATCTTTAGCCCCTGAGTTGTGATATTCTGAGTGAATATTCGTAAGAGCGTTAGGGTTCTTTTGAGTTATTATTTTCAGAGGGTTTGAGAAGATTCATAGTGATTCTTGTACATCGATCATTGTGTCTTTAAGCGATAAGTGTTCTTGTAATATCTCTCTCTGTATTAGTTAAACTTTTGTAACATTTTGTAGCCATTTTGGGTATTTAGTGCAACTGAGCATAATCGAATTTATTGGATACTCAACGGGAGATGTAGGCGTTGAAAGTGGTCGTCGAACCTCCGGGGTTTAGGTCCAAAAAAATCGCTTGTGTTGATTTTAATTTCTATACTTCTATTTTGTTCTATAAGATCATTTATGGTTGTTTCTCAACACTAATATCATGTAAACCTGGTCCTACAGTGGTATCAGAGCTATTATCGAGGAGCAAGATACCTGGATCTTGGAGAAACGGGTTGATTTGCAATAGATTTGAAATTTTTTTGGAATTGCTGTCGAGCAAAATCGAAAGAAAACGAGTTTTTAAACTTGTTGGTTGAGATCTTTTTAATTTTTTTTGTAAAGTTTACTTTCCAAAAATGAGGATTTCTTGATTTTTTTTTCCCTTACTTTACTGTACACAATAACCCCCTTGGAGATTAATTTCAGATAAATTAAGTATGGGTTTGTACTTGAAGGATCTTGAAGGAGGAATATCTGAAACATAGTCTTGTGATCTCTGTTATTGTGTTTTCTTTTGAGGATTGTTTTGCATATTCTCTATGTTTGCTTAAAATTCGCAAAATCTTGTTTTACTAAGTGTATTACTGTGATTGGCTAGTGGCACAAATATGTACTCTTACTGTTCTTTGCAAATCTGTGAAAATTGTCTTTATTTTGTGAGTATACTTGTTTATAATATGACTTCTGCTAAAATTGAAGTTAGTCAGTTTGATGGAAAATGTGATTTTAATATGTGGAGATAAAAAATGAAGGAAATTTTAATGCAAATAAGATGTGTTAGGGCTCTAAATGATAGTTGGCTTGCTAACTTACTTCCTGCAAAGAAACTGAACTTGAAGAAGTTGATTGAAGAATTATTTTCTTGTAAAGGTGTGATAAATTGGTGAAACAAAAACTGCTTCTGAATACTTCTTGCTAAATATGTGACAAAAACCACTCCAAATAAATGTTTCCTATTGAAACAATTATTTTCTTTCAAAATGGATCCCTCAATTGAGTTGGATGAAAATTTAAACAGATTTACAAAATTTACCCTAGACTTAGCCTACTGTAATGAAAAACTTTCAAAAGATCATATGGTTGTATCTTGTTAAACTCAATTAGTGACAAATATAAAGATATCAAAGTTGCTCTAAAAATTGTAAGGAATAACTTACCACTGATATTATAATTAACTTCCTAAGAAATAAGGATCTAGAGATAAAAGTTGATTATAGTAATAGTCAAAATGGAGATAATTTGTTAGTAAAGGAAAAGATTTTGATAAATGAAATTATCACTCTAAGTTTTTTATTGAAAATAAAAATAAGTTGAGTGATAAGAATTAGTTCAAAAATAAGGCTAAAGGTAAGAAGTGTTACTACTGTGGGAAGTTGGGTCATTTTACTAAAGACTGCTTCAAGAAGAAAAACGATTCTAAAGAAAAGAGGTTTGATGATGTGAGTTATGCTTTAGTGAATAATAAAGCTAAGCTTGAAACTGGTCTAATCCTTACTAATGTAGAAAAGCAACTCAGTAATGAATGGATACTAGACTCAAGTTGTTCCTTCCATATGTATCCAAATAAAAACTGTTTTCTTGACTTTCAAAAAATAGTTGGATGGCAAGTTATAATGGGAAATAATATTACTTGTAAAATTAAAGGAATATGTACCATAAAATTGTTATTGGATAATGCTAATGTTCTATTCCTGAAAGGAACAAGGTATGTTCCTGATTTGAAAAGGAATATGATGTCCTTAGGTATGTTAGATGACATGGAGTTTGAAGGACACATTAAAATTCTTAGGGTTGTGATTTAATCATTAACACCCTTAAGAGACATGACCTTTATTTTCTAAAAGCTAAATCCTTGCTTGACTTAATTGCTTCTGTTGTATTTAAGAACTTTATACTAGCAAAATCATGGCATTATAGGCTTGGCCATATTGGCCAAAATAGTTTGAATTCTTTACAATTAAAAGGAGTTTTTGAAAAATTAAATCTTGGTGATTTTGATTTTTGTGAACAATTTTTTATAGGAAAATAAGTCAAATTACATTTTCAAACTGGAATTTATAAATCCAAACAAATAGTTGAATACTTACATACTGATTTATAGGGTCCTGCTGATGTGTGTACTTTATCTGATTTCAAATATTATTTACTGATTATTGATGATTTTTCAAAGAAAATTTAGTTTTTCTTATTAAAAAACAAAAATGAAACTTTTTCTGTTTTTAAAGTCTAGAAAACTCAAATTAAAAATCAAACTGATCATAAAATAAAAATCTTAAGGACTGATAATGGTTTGAAATTTTGCAAGTATGAATTCAATAATTTTTGTTAATAACATAGTATTTTAAGGCATAAAACTGTCGCTTATACTCCTCAATAAAATGGAATAGTTGAAATAATGAATATGACTTTATTAAATAAAGGTAGATGTATGTTTTTAAGTTATAGTTTGCCTAAACTGTTTTGGGATGAAGCTGTTAAAACTGTTGGATATCTTGTTAATAGAAGTCCTACTAGAGTATCTTGTAAATAGAAGTCCTATTGGAGCTTTAAATTTTGATGTACTTGAATCTATTTGTTCTAATAATTCTGTGAACTATTCCCACCTGAAAGTATTTGGTTGTGTTGCATATGTTCATCAAAATATTGGTAAATTAGAACTTAGATAGCTTAAATGTGTTTTCGTGAGCTATGATGAAAATGTTAAAGGCTACAAATTATGGGTGAAATGTGAAAAGGGCTATAAAGTCATTATTAGAAATTATGTTATCTTTAATGATCTTTAATGCCATGTTTAGAAGGAAAAGAAAATGCATTAATTGAAAAAGATATTCAAATTGAGGTGGAGCCTTCTCACATTGAACAATATACTCCTATAATAGATGAATTGGTTCTAAAGAAAATGTTTCTATATAAGAAATTGGAAATGATCAAGAAGTTGATCAGTCTATCCAATTTGATTCTACTTCTCTTTCCCTTGATGACTATAACTCACAAGAGATAGGGAGATGGGACATATCAGACTTTCTACTAGATTTGATAGTGATGATTTTGTTTCCTTATTTACTCATCAAGAATAGTTTGAAAATGAGTCAAATTCATATGATGATGTCATTAAGCACAAAGAAAGTAAAAATTAGATACATGCCATGGAAGATGAAATGTCTTCACTTCTTAAAAACAAAACTTGGGAACTTGTTAATAGACCTAAATGACAGAAATTGATTAACTATAAGTGGATCTATAGACTAAAACAAGGAGAATGAGATAGTAAAAATGCTAGATATAAAGCTAGACTTATTGCAAAAGATTTTACTCAAAAAGATGTTGATTACACTAAAATCTTTTCTCTTGTTGTGAAATATATTACTATTAGATGCCTACTTGCTCTCGTTGTTCAATTTAAATGGGAACTTGATCAATTAAATGTTAAAACTGCTTTCTTGTATGATGAGTTAGATGAAATAATTTACATGAGAGAACTTGTTGGTTTTAAAAATGGAAATCTTGAAAATACAATTTGTCTATTAAAGGGATCCTTAAATGATTTAAAACAAGCACTTAAACAATGATACCAAAGGTTTGATAATTTGTTCTAAAACTTGGTTTCAAAAGGAGTCACTATGACATCTGCTTATACTGTAAAGGTCATGGAGTTAAAAAATTCTCTGTATCTAGTACTTTATGTGGATAATATGATGTTTGCTAACTGTGATAAATCTGAGATTGATAATATTAGATTCAAATTCAAATCTGAATTTGATATGAAGGATTTTGATTATGCTAAAAAGATACTAGGCATGTAGATTTAGAGAAATAAAGAAAGGGACTAGCTATAGTTTGAAAAAATTTAACATGTATGACAACAAACATGTAACCTTAACTTTTGCAAATCATTTTAAGTTAGATTCTGAATACTGTCCTAAATTTGAAAATGAATATGCTAGAATGTCTAAAGTTTCTTATGCAAATACTGTTGGTTCTGTTATATATTTCATGATTTGTGCATGACCTGCTCTTGCATTTAGTATTAACATATTAAGTAGATTTATGAGTAACCCTAGAGAAGAACACTGAAATACTTTAAAATGGTTATTAAGATATCTTAAAGGTACACCTAATTTAGGTTTAATGTTTAAATCAAGTAAAGATGATATAAATTTGAAGGGATATACAGATTTTGATTTTACTGGAGATAGAAATAATAGGAGATCAATTTCATCCTAGTTTTATACCTTATGTGGAACTGTTGTTAGCTGGAAATCACAACTTCAAAAAGTTGTTGCTCTATCTTCTACGAAAACAGAATATATTGCTGTTACTGATACTCTAAAAGAGGGAGTGTGGTTAAGTGGTTTATTATCTGAACTTGGATTTGTTGATAATCATCCTATATTATTTTCTGATAATCAAAATGCTAGTCATCTTAGTAAAAATCATATGTTTCATGATAGAACAAAATATATTGATGTTAAACACCATTTTATAAGAGATGTGATATCAAAAGAAATTTTTAGAATTGGTAAAGTTGCAACATAGTTTAATCCATCTGATATGGGTACAAATGTGATTCTTTCAAATATATTTGCTAATTGCTTGAGACATCTATATGCTGATTCTTTGTAATGTTTGTATATGTACTTAGAGCAAATGAAAAGTGAAATTTTGGTAATGCTCATGGCTGCACTTATAGTCCCAAATTATGGTAGTAAGGTGGAGAATATTGAATTCGAACCTTGATTCGAATATTGGTGCTTCTAGAATTTGTGTTCAAAGCGTGTTAGTGATAAATGCGATTTTATTAATGATACGGTTTTAACTGGATTGAGACATGTGGCTTGATCTTAGCTATTGATGGTTGGATTCTGGATGGTTCTATTATTCTTTGTTTGTGCCATTTCACTTGGCACTTTTGAGGGTTTTCATTTTTCTGGCCGCGTGCTATGGTTTTTGAAAGAAACTCTCTCTTATGTCTAGGGTTTCTTCTTCTGTTCTTCATCTCTCAAATTCGCGATTTGAGATTTATGATATGTAATCTTTAGCCACCGATTTGTGATACTTTGAGTGAATATTTGTCAGAGCGTTAGGGTTCTTTTGAGTTACTATTTTCAGAGGGTTTGAGAAGATCTTCGATGATTTTTTGTAGATTGATCATTGTGTCTTTGAGAGATAANGAGATTCTTATTGAAGGACACGTAACAAAACCCATCTCAGAGATATACGTGCTGCCTTCATTTTCTCCTCTTACCGGGCCTTTTTGACTGAAACCTCCCAAAGACGACAGCTGAAAATCGATTGGAAGATAGAATGGCCGATCGTTACTTCCCCAATGTAATGCCAGACTTTGTAGCAGAAAACCCACAAATAATTGAAGAAAAACAGCACGAGATAATTCCTCAAGGCACTCAAGATTCACTGTTAAAGCTCCTTTCACTGCCTCACTCCATTCTCTCCGAGCGACTCAAACGCACTGCTCTTGACCTCAAAGAAACAGTTATATCTATTTCTATTTGCTGTTTTTTGAAAGAAAACTTTGTCAAGCTGGATTAGAATTGCTCTGTATAGTTTATGAAGTTTTCTGCTTTCCGTGTACAGATAGTGGTGGAGACATGGGGTCTCAGTGGGCAACTTGTGGAAGATTTTACTCTGTATTGTGGTTCTCTTGGGACTGCCTTTTTGCTGTTCAAGTCTTTTCAGGTGACGCATAACAAAAATGATTTGAACCTGTCTTCTGAGATTGTCAAGGCATGTGACACAGCTTCTCTCCATTCTAGGTCTCTCTCTCTCTCTCTCTCTCTCTCTCTCTCTCTCTCTCTCTCTCTCGTTTTGTTGTAGCAGCAATTACTATTAGGGATTAAAATTTCTGAATATTAATTTGGGGTGAAGTGGGGGGTTGAGTTTGTTGAAGTGATGAGTAAATGGTATTTACAAGACCTGTCTAGGTGGCACTGAGTTTTATTAAATGAGGGGAACAATTAAAAGATTCACGAATCTACCTTTCATTGAGCCCATTACTCACACTTAGACTGGTATTCTAGTACAACCCGTGCTAGATAAGATTATTCCAAAATGATATAGGTGAGAAAAACTTCAGTTAGGTTTTTTCGTAATCATTGGTTCGGATTGCTTGCACAAATGGAGTCCAAGATTAATTCTTCTTGACCTAATGATTGTGGTTCTTGCCTCTACCTATAAAAAGGGATCCTTAGCCATTTTCACAATTTCTCTACTTTTGCAAAATTAGAAATTTTGGAGCTTTTAAACTTTCAAGTATTTTCCCGGCAAGCATAAACTATTCTCCAATGAGTTAGAGAACATTTTTGGTCGAGCATTTGCCTGAATTTCCTGGTTTAGGTAATTTTGATGTTTATTTGAACTCCATTCGGCATCTTTTTCTTCTTTCTTATCAAATTTTTTTTCAAAACCATTCGAAATGACTTCTAGTTAACAGAAAGTTATGACAGGTTCTTCTCAGGGTGTGGATGGTAGACTAGATATTATCCATACTGAACGGATGAGAGAGGCGATGGGGGACCCTATAGCTCTTGGATGATGCAAGAGGGTCCCATTGACTATAGTATTAAGTGGGGGTTGTGAGGTAGGTCGTGTTGTTGGAGAAACTGTAGGTAGATGTTGACGACAAGGTAGTGTAGCTAAGTTACTGGACTTTTGGAGAATGCGACATTGCATATCGATTTGTAGATAGCTGGAAGTCGTTATGTGGGTGGTGGTGATCAATGAAGATCTCGACGGTGATAGATGTTGTTGCTTTTGTGTCGGTGGTACTCTGAGGTTGAGGACATTGAAGATGATGGTGTGGTTCGAAGGGTTGGTAGGTCATGGCTTGGGGGGAAGATGTGGTTGGCCAACGAGTCGTAGTCAATGGGCGTGTGGAATTAGTGGTCTAGTGGGTATGTGTTGGGTAGTTATTTTGCAGTTACTATGGTTGGAGGAAATGGCGGTGGTGATCAACGGTAGAAGAGGTGGCGGCGACGAGCATAGCCGTTGGTGTTAGGTGTTAGGTGTTGCGGTTGCCGGCGAAGATGGGGTTGGCTGCCAGGATTTGGGGTAGGTTTTTAGGTTAATTCTTGTCTTGGGCTTGGGTCTTATGGTCAGTCAATTTAATTATGTATGGGCTAGTATTGGCTAGGCCATATTTATGAAGTGTGAGTTTAGTGGATTTTGTGTATATGTTATTACGGGCTTATTGGGCTGTTGAAGGATCTCTCCTTTCAACCAATCCAATCCCCTATTTAGTGACATCTGTGTTGGGTAGGCCTAGGGGATCATTAATTAGTTGAATGAATTGGGTTATGGGTATTGTATATTGGTTGTGGGTTGGGTTAATGGACTTGCGGGGTGTGGGCTTTGTGGTTTTTGATATATAACTATTGGGCAGTTGAAGATTTATTGGATAAACACTGAAGAAACTTTTGAACAGCAACAGCAATGCAGTGAACGAAACTGAATTTTATTTTAATTTTAATTTTTTTTTATTTTTGTGTGTTTACGAATTACTTTGAAATATTAAGTTTTGTTAGAAAAACAATTTAGCTGAAATTACGGTGTTTACTTAAACTTGTCATTCAAGTTGAGGGGTCCATTTCAAGATGGAATGTATTCTTTCTAGGATATACGCGTTATTTAGTTACCATCCATAGTGTCGTCTATATCTCAAACTCTTTAGATTGGAACTCAAATTGGAATTATTTTTTAATTTTTGGCTTTCTATGCGGTCAAGGTCCAGTGGATTTGGAGGCTAGCAGACGACTTGCTCCACAATTTGAATGTCATCTTATCTGCAGCCTCGAGTGATTATCCGTTTAATCCTCCGTTAGTGACAATTAATTAATCATATTTGAAACAATTTGTAAAGTTAGATGTCTAAAAAGCTTCACCCAATCACACGCTAACCGAAATAAAATATTCCAAAAAGGAATTACACCTAATTTGGATTGTAAGTACGGGGTACTTTTGAAATTGGCCTGATCAAATCTTTTAATTTTAACTTTTGAGTTTTCAATAATTTCATATTTTTACAATGGCCTTTGACAAAAATATCCTTAAATAAACAATACATTTACAAAATATTGCTTTATCTAAATGATAATACTCTTTTAGTTAACAAGTAAAAATAAAATACTTCCCACTTAAAATTTCAAAATTAGGGAATTTTTTAATCTATTTATTCCAACACAGATAGAAATTCTTTCATTTTTCATCTCCTTCAACCTCAAAATCTCATATTGATCAAATGCTGAACAAGAAATTTTTTTTATATCTATTATTTCGAATTGGTAAGTATATTTATATATGTTTAATTTCATTTTTGTTAAATTAGTATATTTTTTTAATCAATAAATCTTATTTCAATATAAATTAACATGTAAATAAATTTATTTAACATACCTATAATTTTTTAAGCAAGAACAAGAAAAAAATTCATCTACATGTCATAACAGCTGGTCGCAACGTAACAACCATCTATTAAATCTTTTTTTAAATCCTGTTATTCAGTGGTTAGGTCGATTTTTTGACTATTTTTTTTTATAATAAAAAATTATGTTTCGTCATGTAGATATTGTAGTAATACCAATTTGTTACTTTGGTGATTTCAAATGGAATGAAAAATATCGATGGGTATGAAAATGGATGAGTGATATATGTGACGATATTCCAATGTCCATAACATTGAGCATATCATATGTGAAAATGTACCATAATTTACAAAACATGCTGAAAGTCGATCTCTCTCAATACGATATGGAAGTGAAATTTCAATTCAACGAGCATTTATCCATTCCGATTTCACCTATAAAGGTTGCTTCTGATGTTGAAGTGAACTATCTATTTGAACAAGATGCACACGAATCCTCTTCACTTGGCTTTAATGAGGAAGAATGTCGTCAAATGTGAACACAAAGATCTGGATGGATAGTATCACAATGCCAATGATTTTTGGGATTCAGTAGAGATAACTCGTGAGGATGGTGTGGTTATTCTCGAAACAATTGTTTCTCATCATGATTTCCCTGTTACACATAGAATTCCGTCGGTAGTTCACGACAACAAGAGTGATAATAAATTTACAAATGAGAATTTGACTGCTTTATCCCTTAGAGACATGAGTGGGGCCAGAGCGTAGGGGCTGGATCGAGTAGACCGTCATCTAATTTTTCATTTGTGGTTTTTGATGATGAGGATTTGTATACCGAATAATTGTTTGAAATAAAGAAAGATTTGCATGGAGCTGCCACCAAATTGCAATGAAATATAATTTTGAGTTCAAAGTGAAGAAATAAAAAAAAAAATCATTCTTAATGATTGTCTGCGTCGATGATAGTTGTCGTTGGTGTTACAAGCGATGAAGATGGATGCGAATGAATTATTTATAGTTCGCAAATATACACGCGAACATACTTGTGAAGTAGGAATTCGTCGAAATGGTTACAATCAAGCTCGAGCATGATTTATTGGTCGACAAATAATGCAATCAAGACCTATAGATCATCTACAGACCTTCATATATCATTAACGATGACTATCGAGAGTACGAAATGACATGAGCTACCAAAGTCCTGGAAGGCAAAAGAACGCACGTTTGAGGATTTAATGGGCTCAGTCAAGGACAACTATGCTAACTTGGCTAGATATTGCCATAACATGGGTATAACTAACTCTGGCTCGACATTTTTTATTGAGATGGAGGGCGAGAATTGCTTTAAATTTTTCTTCATGACTCTTGGATAATGTATTCGGAGATTTCAAAATGTGATGCAACCCATAATTTTAGTCGATGGTACAACTCTAAAAGCTAAATACGAAGGTAAGTTAATTATTGCTACGTATTAAGATGACAACATCCAAATTTATCCTTTTGTATTCAGCATAGTTGATAGCGTGAATAATTTGTCAATACGTTGGTTCTTCACAAAGTTGAGGGAAGTAATTGGTGTGCTGTTGTAGGCACCCAAAAATAATACCTTTACTTCTAAAAACTAATGTAGCAATGGAAGTAAGAGTCGATCTCACGAAGAGTGTGTAATTCGATATTTTATGTTCCGTACAATGATTGAGGATTTTTGTATGCAAACAATTGTAAATAAAGAAATTAATAACAATGAAAATTAAATTAACGAAAATAATCAAAAAAATAACCTTGGTCCAAGTCAATATCCACCGTCGGAAATCCACAATTGATCATAGATGCAATGATAATTCAATTCATATTTCGAATATTCACCGTTGGAATAATTTTCCTATCTATCCTAATTTTAGTTAGTAAGAAATCAGCGTTTTAATTAATCCTAATTATTAAATAATCTCAGACCAGCACTCAAGATTCAATTTAATAACAGCTTTACACAATAGAGAAATCGATGAATTAGATAACACAAATACCAGCGATTGCATTCAATCTATTTAAACATTTTTCTTAAGATTCAATAACCAGTATCGCAGAAAATCATCAAATCCTATTACTTCACAAGTTAAAGGAATCAAACAATTACGTATTTAATATTTAACTTAGCAGTAGATTGTAATGAATAACAAACTAGTACACCTCTTAGCAGTTAAACATAACAATCATAGAAATAAGTGCAGAAGAATATTCAATATGCAAAATAAGAATTAAACAATACGGAAAACTATTTAGATCTCACAATATGTGGTTCCGAGACCTCAATCTCCTTCGACCAAGTGTAGAAGTTTAGTTATAAATCATGAATCTAAGAGAAAAATAGAGAAGAATAGAGTTAGGAGGCGTTCTGTACGTTCTGGGTTGCAAATCGCGTATTAATAGTTGTTTCCATAAGAGGTTGACTTAAATTCGGAAACCAGAATTCGCATCCTGGAAATGAACCATGCAGCCACATGATTTAGAGGCTTGCGGTTACATGGAACAAATGAAAATGGCATTGAAGTTCCCTAAAGCTCTTCTTGCGGCCGCATGGAATTAAAGCCATGCGACCGCATGGCTTTACGAAATTTCCTCTAGACAACTTTCAATAGTTTGGTCATATATTTTTCTCTCGATTTCTGATTGAGGTAATTCAAGATATGTTGGAAAGCTAACTTAAAGATATACATCTTTATTTCAGATATTACTTTCAATTCGATCGTTTTCCATATCAAAAATTGGTCTCAAACAAAAACTAAAAATTCGATGCATAATTTTTCGATTGGAAATTGATGTATGATCCTACTTTGACGATATTTCATTCCTTTGACTTATTTCTTCATTCAATTGACTTCTAACACTCTCAAATAATCATCGTGAGGTTCCATATAATTTTTGAGTATTAACATTTCAGTCCCCAAACTTCATTTTCTTTCATTTTGATCATTATTTGCTTATTTCTTCCAAATTATGGCATATCCATATAATTGCCACCTAAAACAAAATATGAACGTAATGAGTACATTTTGACATTGATTAATCATACGAGCATATAAAATAAGGATTAAAAAAATCTGTATTTTACATTCTTATCAAATTTCTCCACATTTAGCTTTTGCTCGTTCTCGGGCAAAACTCAATTTTAGTTTTCCAAAACACTCAGGTCATAATACCATGAATATAGAACCATAAAACTTTTTCAAAACACATAAAATGTCATGAATAAATATTCCCATACAACTCATAATCAATTAGCAAGCATTTTCATATGAAGATGGAGTAAACTAAACATGTAGACCCTCACGGATATAAGCACTCAACTCTCCTGTTTTTAAAAGGTAAGTGTTTCGCTCAAATTCATTCTAATGGAGATGATTTATCATATGCTTGTATATCTTCTCATTCACCCCACTTAGATCACATGCTTTACAAGAATCATAAGGACTTTTCGAGGGTTGTAACATGACTTAGGGTCAAGGTGGGAAATATTTGGGTATGTGACTCAAGAGCCCTCGAAACTAGTGGAGAAATGATGAATAGACTTAGCTCAAACATATACATAAGATATGTAAATCAACCACTCCACATGATAGCTTCTTCACTTCACATCTATCCCACACAAACCAAACTCTTTCTTGAAATGTAGGAAGAGTTATGGATATAGATATTTTGTAACATTGACATCACTCTCCTACGTCACATTTTTTTTTTCCCTTCTATCATTCACTTTTTTTTTTCCTTTTTTTCCCTTTTTTTTAAAATATAAACTCCAAATATTACACCATAATGGAACTTATGAATTGAAATTAAAGCATGATCCCTTCCACCAATCATAGCACTACTAAAGATTTTGACACCCCCACACTTATTTTCTTACGCACCCACACATACCAAGATGATGAACAATAATCCACTAGTTTTAAAGTTTGGATAAAGACATTGTTTTTTCCTATTTAAAGCTTGTAACGTGGGTTTACACAAAGAAAATGCAATAAGGCTCAAAGGGGTTCACCAAAGGAAAATTTAATTACAGGGTAGGCTATTTGGTTAATGTAGCTAATTTATGAACAAAGATGACCTTAATCATGTTCGTGCATGCAAGTATCAATGTGATTTTGAAGAGAATCAATGCAAGTTCTAGAGAAACAAAACCATGAAAGAATATCACACATGAAAAAATAATGAGACTATTATGGATGTGTCATTCTAAATGTTCAAAATCTCATCGACTTTTTGTCTACAAAATTTAGTTACTACCATCCTCATAAAAAATAACTTAACTAATTAACTTTAAGTTGGAGGATTATTCATTCAATCATGTTATGAGTTCTTTAAAAGCCTAATTAATTCTTGCCAATAGCATACACAACCAAAAAATCATTTAACCTCAACCCCTCTTCTTGAAAAATCATGCAAAAATTTTCAAACTTTTTTTAAATTGAAACTCAATCTAAATGCAACCTAAACCTAAATCCTGTTCCCCATACTTAAAACTTACATTGTCCCCAATGCAAGATGCAATGCAAAGAAAATGACAAAGATAACTAAAAAAAATGAATGCAAAAAAACAAAAAAATAAAAAGATAAAGGAACGAATTCCCCTTGAGTTGTCTCCCAAGCACCACCTTTGTTCATTGTCTTTTGCTCGACTCAATGCTTCCTTCTTCAGACTGGATCTATCATCGGCGATTTCAATCTTCCTTGCGGTGCACCAAGTCTATTGGAAATGAAAACTAGCAGTGTTCCTCCACCTCCATGGAATGTGTACTTGTAGTGCCATTGTTCTTTGTAACTCAGTGTTTAAGGTCAGCTCCTCTTTTTCCTTCGTAAAATGCTCATAATTGACAGCTTTTCATTCCTTTTTAGCATCAAATTTGAAATCATTATGTGCTAATTGATCAATCACGTCAATAAAATGAACATGATTATTTCATTGAATCATAAATATTATGTTTAATGATCTTATCATCAAATTCCATGGTCAATGGGCAATTATTAAAATCTATTTTAGTTTTGGATGTATTTAAGAATGGTCTTCCTAACAAAATAGGGATAGTATGATTACCATTACCCATGTCAAGCACATACAAATCAGTAGGAAAAACCAAGTCATAAAATTTCACAAGAACATCCTCAACTACCTCCTTAGGATAGACATTAGGTTTATCAGCTAATTGAATTATCACACCAGTTTTATTTAAAGGTCCAAGTTTCAAGGAAGTATATACAGAATATATCATGACATTAATAGCTGCTCCTGAATCTAGCATGGCCTTTTCAAACTTAATGTCACCTATCATGCAAGGGATAGTGAACATACATAGATTCGTCCACTTTACAGGAAGTTTCTCTTGGATGATTGCAGATACCTATTCTCCAACTTTTAGCCTTTCAATCCCCTTCAATTTTTATTTTCTCTTACTTGTGCACAATTGTTTCAAAAATTTAGCAGAACGAGGCACTTGTTTAATAATATCTAAAAGTAGGATATTTACCTCACATTTACTAAAAATTTCATGCAACTCATCATGATCTCGTTCATATTTCCTAGACCCAACTAAAGCTTAAAGGAAATGAGGTACAAGTTTATAATCAGAAAGAGGTAGAAACTTACGCTTAGTTACCTCAGTATTGTTGGGAGCAGTCTTGTTTGCAATGACGTTTTCTTCATTTTCTTCATTCGATGATGTAGGGGCCACCTTCACTGGGGCATCAACCTCTGTGCCACTTCTTAACATGATTTCACTCACGTTTCTTTTGGATTCACTACTGTTTGAGATGGCAATTTTCTCGAATTCTGTGATTCCAGCCGACTGACTGCGTTAGCCACTTGACCCATTTGATTCTCCAAACATTGAATGTTAGCCTTGGTCTCCTGGTGAAATTGTAAAATGTTAGTTGCAAGAGATTTAACAATATCTTCTAAAGACATTTCAGAGTTAGAAGATTGGCCATGTTGTTGTCTAGGCGGGTATGGCTGCCTATATTGCTGGAAATTCTGCCGATTGTGATTCACTTGCCGTTCCCATAGCTAAGATTTGGATGATCCCTCCATCCCTGGTTGTATGTATTTAAATAGTGATCATAATTACTCTGTGGTTGTCCAGGAAAGCTACCAACTGCATTTACGTATTCAGCGGATTCTTCTTGAAGTGTTGGACACATATCAGTTTGATGTCCCACTATTGAGCAAATCCCGCAAGCTTTCGCTGTGTGCACAGTACTTATAGCCATATGACAAATAAGAGTAGTTAGACTCGCAAGTTGTTGTTCAATGGATGAAGCATTTACCTCATTAACACGATTAAATGCATGCCGAGTCTAGTGCCGAATTGTTGAGAATTGACGGGCATATTTACAATCAAATTTCTTGATTAGAAGATTAAGTTATGAGTATAAACTATCAAGAAAACTAAAAAAAATAAAAAATAAGTTAAAAAGAAACTAGAGTAAGAAAAACAAATAAAATTTTACGCTAAAACTCCTAAGAGTGATAAAAACCTAAAAATCCTAGAAAATTACGATTTGTTTCCTTTTTTTTTTTATCAAAAAAAGAAAATAAACAATTAAAGAAGTACAAAAACAAATTAACACCACTCCGCGACAACGGCGCAAAAATTTGGTGTGTTGTCGTAAGCACTCAAAAATAATACATTTACTCCTAAAAATTAATGTAGCAATAGAAGTAAGGGTAGATCCCATGAAGAGTGTGTAATTCAATACTTTATGCTCCATACAATGATTTGGGGTTTTTGTATGCAAACAATTGTAAATAAAGAAATTAATAATAATAAAAATTAAATTAACGAAAATAATCAAAAGACTAACCTTGGTCCAAATCAATATCCACCATCGAAAATCCACAATTGATCATAGATGTAAGGATAATTAAATTCATATTTCGAATATTCATCGTTGGAATAATTTTCCTATTTCTCATTAATTTTAGTTAGTAAGAAACCAGCGTTCTAATTAACTCTAATTATTAAATAATCCCAAACTAGCGCTCAAGATTCAATTTAATAACATCTTTACACAATAGAGAAATCGATGAACTAGATAACACAAACACCAGCGGTTGCATTCGATCTATTTATACATTCTTCTTAAGATTCAATAACCTGTATCGTAGAAAATTATCAAATCCTAGTACTTCACAAGTTAAATGAATCAAACAATTACGGATTTGATATTTAACTTAGCAGTAGATTGTAACGAATAACAAACTAGTAGACCTCCTAGCAATTAAACATAACAATCATAGAAATAAGTGCAGAAGAATATTCAATATGCAAAATAAGAATTAAACAATAAGAAAAACTATTTAGATCTCATAATATGTGGTTTTGAGACTTCAATCTCTTTCGACCAAGTATCGAAGTTTAGTTATAATTCATGAATCTAAGAGAAAAATTGAGAAGAATAGAGTTGGGAGGCGTTCTGTACGTTCTGGGTTGCAAATCGCGTATTAATAGTTGTTTTCATAAGAGGTTGACTTAAATTCGAAAAATAGAATTCGCGTCTCGAAAATGAACCATGCGGCCGCATGGTTTAGAGGCTTGCGGTCGCATGGAACAATTGAAAATGGCACTAGAGTTCCCTGAAACTCTTTTTGCGGCCGCATGGAATTAAAGCCATGCGATCGAAATTTCCTCCGGACAGCTTTCAGTAATTTGGTTATATCTTTTCTCCCGATATCTGATTGTGGTGATTCAAGATGCGATGGAAAGGTAACTCAAAGATCTACAACTTTACTTCATATATTATCTTCCAATTCGATCATTTTTTATGTCAAAAATGAGTCTCAAACTGATACAAAAAATCCAATGCATAACTTTTCGATTGGAAATTGATGTGTGATCCTACTTTGACGATATTTCATCCTTTTGACTTCTTTCTTCATTCAATTGACTTCTAACACTCTCAAATATTCATCGTGAGGTTCCATATAACTTTTGAGTATTTGCATTTCAGTCCCCAAACTTCATTTTCTTTCATTTTGATCATTGTTCGCTTATTTCTTCCAAATTACGCCATATTCATAGAATTGCCACTTAAACCAAAATATGAACATAATGAGTACATTTTGACATTGATTAATCATACGAGCACATAAAATAAGGAGGAAAAAATATGTATTTTACATTCTTATTAGTAATCGGGGAAGTTGAAGATCTTACCTTTATAACTGATAGGGGACCATCTATAATAAATGGTATAGCTGAAGTTTTTCCCGAGGCACATCATAGATATTGCATATACCATATACAAGGCAACCTAAAGACTAAGTATCGGGGGCAAATGCATCGTTTCATTGTTTAGGAGTGCAGCCGAAACTTGTAGTGTTGAAGAATGTAATAAATTCATGGTGGAAATATGAAGTAAATCATTCCCAACATGGGAGTATCTAACAAAATGGGAATTGAACATTGAGCGTGATCACATTTTTCAAAATGTCGATATAATATAATGACGTCAAATAATGTGGAATCTCTCAATATATTATTTAAGAAGGATTGAGAGTTTACCAATCCTCGCAATTATTGAAAACATTCGTAACAAGCTGTAGTAGTGGTTTCATGACCGATGTGTGGAATCACAGAGTTGTGTGAGTGTACTAGCTCCGGCTCAAGAAGATAAATTCTTCAAGACTGAAGAGGTGTGAGAGAGTTGAACATGAAACCACCGGATGAGTTGCACTGCTCTGTGAAATGTACACGTAATATGGCATACATGATGGACTTGACTGATAATACTTGGCACTTGTAGTCGATTTCAGTTGTAGAGTTTTCATGTGAGCATGCAGTTGCGGTGGCTATGTATAGAGGCTTTACAACGAGAAATTTATACTCTCCTTATTACACGACTGATTATTTGAGAACAACATATGTTGAAACTATATTTTCTCTACCGAATGAAGCCGAGTGGGAAGTTCCAGATCATATTCTTTCACTTAATAGTTTGTTGTCAGTCGAAATTGAACCGTGTAGTCCTAGACGTCCACGTACATCTAGAATACTATCTATCAAAGAGTTTTCTCAACCACGTAGGTGCGACAGGCTTAGAGAAACAAGGTGTACTCATCAATTTTGTACAAGTCAGATTCCCCTAAATAATAATTAGATGGGTATAATGGTTTCGCTGATAATTGAACAATATTTACATTTTTTTTACAATATTTACTATTATTTCACTAATAAATAAACCATTAAATATAAAATATTTATATTTGTTTACAATATTTACAATTATTTCACAAATAAATAAACAATTAAATGCACAATATTTACGGATCACAATTGAATTCATACAAATCGCACGCTAACTTATTCCTCCAATTTTGTGTCCAGGATTGGTTGATTCCATCAACCTTATGTGTTATACTCAAAAATTGGATATACTTTATTGTAAACATGCCACAATCTACCCCACAAATAAAAAAAAAAATGTGTTAGATTCGTACTGTGTAACTAAAAACTATGTTTTTAAATTGAAAAAAATATAAGTACTTATGATTTCGACTGTCTTGTCGTCGTGTATCGCACGATGACTAGTTTATCTTGCACAATTACCCCTGCTCGTCTAGCCATCAAAGGAACGATTACAACCACCGGCTCTAGGTGAAATTCAAGCTCCCTGTATCATATAGAAATGATTGGAGTCATACACATATATAGTGGAATCAGTAAAGGCGAATTTGATGATCATTTTAAATACCTAAGTAACCATTTTAATGGAGTCCAATGTTCATGTACAAGATTGGATATAAATTTACTCAAGTTACTTATAATATGTACAACATCGGGTCTAGTGTAAACAATAGTGTACATAACTGATCAAACATCATTAGAATAAGGCACCTTTTCCATGTATTTTATATAAGTGTTATCAATAGGACATTGATCTCTGGTCAATTTAAAATGGCTAGCAAAAGGTAATGTTACAAATTTAGATTCATGCATAGCAAATTTTGATAACACTTTATCAACATATGAAATTTGTTTCAAAATTAAAATCTGATGAGATCTATTTCTCACAATATCTATTCCTAAAATCCTCTTAGCATGGTCTAAATCTTTCATTTCAAATTCGTTGCTTAAGATGTTTCTTATCTTATGTATACTAGACATGATCATCAACATACAACAAGAGATAAATAAGCATACCATTTTTAGAATTCCTTCTAAAATACATGCAGTGATAAAAAACACTCCTAATAAAACCAACAAAGGTAACAAAACTATCAAACCTTTAGTTCCACTGCCTAGGAGATTGTTTTAGGCTATACAAAGATCTTTTTAATAAGCAAAGATGATCAACTTTCTATTTATCTATAAATCCTAGAGCTTGATTCATATAGATCACCTCATTAAGGTCCCCATGCAGAAATGAAGTTTTAACATCAATTTGCTCAAATTCAAGATCTTAGTGAGCAACTAATGCAAGCATAATTTTGATAGTAATATATTTTACCACAGGAAAGAAAATTTCATCATAATCTACTCCTTAATTCTGAGTATTTCGCTACTAGTCTAGCTTTAAATCTTAGAGGTTCTTTCTTATAAATTCTCTTTTTAATGCTATAAATCCATTTACAATCAACACATGATTTACCTTCAAGTTTGGATACTAATGTCCAAGTATGGTTCTTCATTAAAGAATTCATTTCCTCATTCATAGCATTTTTTCACTCCTTATATTGTCTACAGTTCACAGTCTCATCATAAGACTTAGGTTTTCTAAATGCTAAGTCTTGGTATGACATAGCAGCTAAGGAAACAAAATCTCTATATCTAGATGATTCTTTTATTTCCCTTCTACCTCTATCCCTAGTCAATTGGTAATCTTCTATTATAGGTTGTTGTGCCTCATCACTATGTTGAACTTGACTCTCACTCTCTTCAATTTTAACTCTCCTTTCTTTCCTATTCAGGTGCAAGCCCAAGCTCTACCTGCAACTTAGCATTAGGAGTTTCCTGCCTTTTACATCTTTAACAGTCTCATTCTGCCTTAAGCTGGGCATTTCAAACTTATTAAAAACAACATTCCTACTTGTTATTATCTTAAAACTTCCAAGGCCTCTTACCCATAACCTGTACCCCTTAAACTTTAGAATATCCGAAAAAACACATTTATGAGATCTAGGCTCAAATTTTCCAACATTCTGTTGAGAAAATGTTGCACAACCAACAGCTCTTATCAGAGAATAGTCTACAGTCCATCGGAGGCACTAGAAAGAGTTCTATTGACTATATATGAAGCTGTCATAATAGCTTTCTCCCCATAAGAGTTTAGGAACTCCAAAACTGATCATCATGTAATTTATTGTATCCGGAAGAGTTCTATGCATCCTCTCAACAACTTCATTTTGCTGTGGAGTATGAAGAAGAATTTTATGCATAGTAATTCCATTTAGTTTGCAGAATTGATCAAAATAAGTGTTGCAAAAATTCAAGGCCATTATCAATTCTTAAGAACTTAATTCTCTTGCGAGTTTGATTTTCAATCAGAATATTCAATGTCTTAAAAATCTCAAAGGTGTTAGACTTCTGTTTTAGTAAGAATGCCTACAATTTTCATGAACAATCAATCAGGGAGAGAAAATATTTATTCTCCCCTTGTGTGATGATAGATGAAGGACCTCATAGGATAGAGTAAATATACTCTAAAACAGAGGTAGTTTTATGAATGTTAAAACGAAGCCTATGTTGCTTACCTAGTGTGCAATAATCATAGAAGAGAACTTTGTAGATAGTGTATTTCCCAAAGCATTACTTCTTGTACAATATCTGAATGCATGTTTCTCTTGCAATCCTATGTCATCTAATCCCCCCATAGAAATCAAATTTCTATTAAGGTCAGGAACATACCTAACTCTTTTAGTGGTGTGGGTATTTCCTTCCTCAAATTTTAGTGTCACACTACCTATTCCCTCGACACTACAAGCAACATTATTTCCTATAACAATCTCACCTCTTTGTAATTCCTTAAAATTTATTAACCATTCTCCCTTTGAAGTCCTATGGAATGTGCGGCCTAAATTCAATATCCATTCTTGGATCAACTCATTATTTCCAACAAGGTTGATTGAGCCTAAATTGGGAATAGGCTCAGTTACCACATAGACATCAACAGTGTTGGTCTCAAGGGGTTCAACTACATTTCTCTCATCAACCAATTTCTCTATCTATTCCTTTTTCCTTTTGTAACACTCTTTTATAAAATCACTACTCTTTCCACACCCATAACATTTTTTATTCTTAGCCTTAGACTTGGATCTAGATCTCCCTTTATACTTTTTCTTATTATCATTTCTCTGATTATTATAATTGTTCTAATTTCCAAACTGCCTATTCTTAGGCCTGTCTCTCACAAAAGACTTTCAAAATTAGAATCATTTTTCTCAGACCTTAGTTCTAAATATTTAATCCATAAGGAGTTCATGACAACATCAGTAGTCAGCGTATCACTGCCATATTTTATGACATTTTCGACTTCTTTATATGCCTCATGAATGGCATTTAGAAGTACAGCAGTCTTGTACTCTTCAAACATCTTATCACCAGTGATGATTATGTCTAAAAAAAATTTATTAAAGGCATCAAAGTTATTATCTAAATTCTTAGAATGATCTATCTTAAAATTAAAGAACTTTTCCAAGAAAACAACTTATTAGTAAGGACTTAACCAGATATAATGCTTCTAGCTTGTCCACAACTCCTTAACAGTATCTAACTTCTCTACATTCCTTAACACTTGATCAGACAAATGCAATATAAATGAAGTATAAGCAGTTTCATCAGCTTCTTTTTTTTTTTGTTAAACAATTATAGTAATAGGCAATTCTCCAGTTATAGTTTTAGAAACCTTTTGTTGAACAAGAACCCCCCATCTTTTGTTATCAAATAGGAAAATCACACTTGCCATCAAAAACCTCAATTTCAAAAGTAGTTCCAATCATTTGTAAGAAAATATATAAACAAAAAGTTGATTATTCCTTTTAAAATGGCAAGGTTACTTAAAAAAAATTTAATCACAAAATAATTGCAGGTTAAATGACAGCAATTAGTATGAGAAACATGTATTAGATTTACAACAATAATAATCAGAATAGTAAACTGCACATACTGATACATAGAATTCCAATACTCTATAAAAGCATTCTAATTTTAATGAATGGAGATGGAAGTATAATCACACAAAAAAACACAAGTGATCGGATGATGACCAAATTCACCAGGATTCCTTGAGATCAAGTTCCCAGGTCAGGCTCAATTCGGAACACCTCTAAATCATAGGAACACACGTATTGAAAATGAAATACAGCATGTAATAATGTAAGATTACACAATTAAGACAAGAACACAAAGAAAGAATATAGTCACGGAGTAGAATTTAAGTCAAAAGGAGTCAAACCAGAGTGATGGTCTAAAGCATTGACCATCGGAAATAATCCTAACGCAGAAGGGAAACATAATACCCTTCAAGAAGTTTGCACTTGTAAAATTCTAGTCAATAAACCTAGAGTTCCAATCGCCAGTATACAAGACTTAGGGGTTCAACATCATATCAAAATTCAGAAACAACAAAAACAAAGGTCAATAAGTGATTTTGTAAGTTGAGCTTGTGCTCGACTTGCCTGTCAAGGGACAAGCTTGGCCCTTGACCTCGTGCCTTGTGGGGCCAAGCACGAGTCCCATAATTAGTTTTCTTTTATTTTAAAAAAAGTGAAAAATCCTCCTTTTCTTCAAGTTTGGGGCTAGCTACTTATTTTCGAGTAGATGGAGTTAAAATTATATACGAACAACTTATTAAATGTAGTTTTTTTAAAATCAATTTTTTTTTATCTAGCATCCACAAATGAAGATTCCATCTCATGTTTCCAAGCATGTGTTTGGCATCAAGCTTCATTACCGATACTTGAAATTTGAGGAAATGAATTCTTCATTTTCGAATGATAGAATTAGGTCTCAACAAGCAAATCGACGTTTTACTACCAATAACAAATTTTGGACTTAGTATGAATACTAGAAATTATGAAAAATGATTTCTTTATCAAACGCCGTCTATTTCAGAGATCCCTATTGAGAAATGTTTCAAATATAAAAATTCAGTATCTTCTCACGAATTAGTAAACTTGACAGGATTCCTTTGTATTGTATAGAATAACAAGTAGTTGGTGAATCCTTATAAATTTGATCGAGAATGTGAATTATTATAGCTAAAAAAGCAATAGATAAAAAAGACGCAATGTCGTTTGTCTGCTTACCTAGTCAAGCATGGGCTCATAGATCTTTGGGCTTTGATTATCAAGGAATAGAGACTTTACAAATAAAGCCCAAGGATTGACATTCCATTGCTGTCATTTTATATGTACATGGTTACAATTATCTATGCTCATAATGTGCTTATGATGTAGCACCTAGTGGATTGTTAACTAATGTGTATGACCTAAGAGAGGTATGCATAAAAATAGTTGCCTCAAGGAGGAATCCTAGAATTTTGTCTGTTTTCTGGGTTTGGAAAAATGTGGATTTTCAAGAACGAGAATTTTATGATATGTTGGGAATCTCTTATGATAATCATCCACGCTTGAAACGTATCTTAATGCCTGAAAGTTGGATAGG
>CAIGRB010049360.1:19586-55109 GCA_903798255.1 Fraxinus quadrangulata | reverse complement strand
AAAGACATAGGGATCGACGAAATTGAATTAGAACCGGGTGCATTGATCACCGCAAAAGAATAATTGATCCTATGTTCATTGGAATAACAATTTGGATGTTGCTCATATGCACAAATCTACAATAAATCATTATTTTAAGGCTTCTCCTTCAAACAAAAAAATGCCCAATATTTCCAATTATGAATTACAAGAAAGTTTTACCATATTGAACATACCAATTACTGCATATGTATTACCGACATATATTTATTATAAATATTATGGTGCACAAAAATTTTACAGAGAAAGTAAAGATTTTTGTTGTTCTAATGAAAAAGTTCATCTTTCTATGCATGATTCACCAACTGAAATGTACAACTTGTTTACTTCTAAAGAACTTACATGCATGGAATTTAAAAAAATTGTACGGAGATATAATAACCACTTTGCTTTCACTTCATTTGGTGTCAAATACAATAAAGGGCTCTTTAAAACATAAAGAGGTATTTACACATTTAGAGTTCAATGGCAAGTATATCATTATGTAAATAAACTTATCCCACGAAATAATACGTCTTCTTATATGCAGTTATATTTTTATGATACAGATAATGAATTTCAAAATCGTATGAAAATCGCAGAGAACTTTGTTTAGTGTACTTTAATTGTTCTAATTGAAATCTTGAAGGTTAATCCATATAGTAGATTCTTTCGATCTTTAAGTAATATGGCTAACTTGAGAGACCATCAAATACACATAAGGTGTGATCCAAGACTTAATCAAAGAGTTTTCAATACTCCTACATCATCTCAAGTAGCTGTTGTATTGGTCGAAGACAATAACAATGCTAATGTTGGCTTTCGTGATATTACTATATATGGCAATTCACATATAGTTCATTATTACTATGGTTGCTATGATCATTTGCAGTATCAATTACTTTTCTCATACGGAGAATCTGATTGGTATGAAGGCATTAGAAGGTGTAAAAGAACCCGTTCTTCAGATGAACCTTTGTCTGAATTTGTTGCATTCCCTAATATAGTTAGTTCTATAGATGAAGTTATTGAAAAAGATAATCAAGGTGTACAAATATGTTTTATTGTACTTTCTACTAAGTTTTGCAATGTCAATGTTGTAAACGAATGATAAATTTCATTTTTGCAGTGCTTAATGGAATGAAGCAACGGTCTCAGGTTTCTTGCTGAGAATATTATTCATATAAATTACAAATTAGGCATTCCGGTAAGTCTATTTTACTTCACAGTGGTAGATTGTTTCAGTAATATGTTGTAGATATGTATGTTAAGATCGAAACTGCACGGTTAGACTATTTTCGTAACAACCAAAAACAAATTCGAGCTGAACTTTACCAAGGTATTGAAGATAGCGTTCAAAATGGAAAGACAAGAGGGTTCAAAATTGGAAGAAATTGTTCTACCTCAATCTTTTACATGTGGGCCTAGAGATATGTTAAGAAGATATATGGATGTAATGGCTATTGTACAGTGTTATAGAAAACTAGATATATTTTTTACTATGACATGTAATCCAAATTGGTCAGAGATTAAGGAAGAATTAAGATACAATGATGAGGTTCAAAATCGGCAGGATCTAATTGTGCGTATATTTAGAACAAAATTAGAAGAGTTAAAAAATGATTTATACAAGAAAATATCTCCGACCCTGTTATTACGCATATATATGACATTGAATTTCAAAAAATAGGGATCCCTTATGCACATTTATTGTTGATTTTCAACTCTGGCCACAAAATTTCTTGTGTTGAAGAAGTTGATATGATAGTTTCATGCGAAATTCCTAACAAAAATGAATTCTCTCATCTTCATTCTTTTATTATTAAACACAATTTTTATGGCCCTTGTGGAAAACTTAATCCAAAAAATGTATGTATGGAAGCAAATAGAGGCTGTAAAAATAAATATCCTAGAGATTATTGTAACGCTACTATATTTGGTCATGACTCATAATGTATAAACGTCGTGATAATGGTATTTCTATTAAAGTTAGAGATCATATGTTAGACAATCGATGAGTTGTCCCATACAATCCTTATTTAAGTGCGAAATTTGATTGCCACATTAATGTTGAAATATGTTCTTCTATTAAAGATGTAAATACTTGTACAAATATGTATACAAAGGACATGATCGTATCAACTTCTCAATTGACACAAATGAAACAGAGAAAGAAATTGACAAATTTCTGCTTACTAATCTATTAGATGGATATCTCCACCTGAGGTTATGTGGGGGATTTTTCTTTCAATTTGTCATAAATGTGTCCTACCGTTTAATCTTTACAACTTCATATTCAAAATCACCAACAAGTAACATATAATGGTAATGATAATTTTTCTACCGTTATTGACTATGAAAATACGAGGAGAACAATGTTGACAGAATATTTTCGAATGAATGAAGCAAATGAGTTTGCTCGAACACTGTTGTATCGAGATTTTCCTACACATTTTGTTCGTAATACAAATACAAAGATTTGGACTCCGAGAAAGAAACAAATTGTTATTAAACGAATTGTCACAGCCAATCCTTCTAAAGGAGGACTTTATTTCCTCCGTATTCTTCTAAATCACATTCGAGGGCCAACATTATTTCAAAGTTTACGAACTTCAAACGGGATGATTGTTTCAACCTGTCAAGAAGCAGCAATTCTACATGGTTTATTAAGTGGAGATAACCATTGTGACGAATGTTTATCCGAAGCTATTGTTTATGAAATGCCACTTTCGTTAAGACGCATTTTTGCTACACTTCTTACGCTTTGAAATCCTAATAATCCAAAGTTGTTGTGGGATAAATTCAAAGTTTATATGATTGATGATTATATGCATGAAAATATACCTATGCAAGTTGCTAAAGTACGAGCTTTAAAGAACTCAGTTCAATTTTAGAATCGTTGGGTAAAAATATAAATGACTATGGACTGGTGTCCTTCAATGTAAATATAGATGACAATGAAAGATTAAGAAGAATGGTTGCAGAGGAGACAACAAATTTGGATATTCAAGGGGGCTATGCTTGTGCAACAACCTTAAATAAGGAACAGCAGTTTGCGTATGAAACAATTATGGAAAAAGTAAAATCAAAATCGAGTGGTACTTTCTTCATTGATGGTCTAGGTGGAACATGTAAAACTTTTTTATATAAAATACTCCTAACTGGTGTAAGATCTCAAAATTTAATTGATTTAGCAATTGCATCTTCTGGAGTATCTACATCTTTGTTACCTGGAGTTAGAACAGCTCATTCGAGATTTAAAATTCATTTAGAAACAGTTGGTGAAGTTAGTTGCTCTATTAGCAAGCAATTGTCTTTTGGAACTTTGTTGAAAATGTCTAGGCTAATAATTTGGGATGAAGCACCTATGGTAAATCGTTCTGTCGTTGAAGTTGTAGATAAAATGTTTAGAGATATTACTGACTGTAATTTGTCTTTCGGCGGTAAAGTGATTGTTTTCGGAGGAGATTTTCGACAAGATTTGCCAGTAGTACCAAAAGGAAAAAAAGAAGATATAATGAGAGCTAGCTTGATATTCTCTAACCTATGGCCTTCGTATTTACATCTACCATTAGTTGAGAATATGAGAGCGAAATTGGATCCCACATTTTGTGATTACTTATTGAGAATTGAGAATGGGACAGAATAAGGTCATACTTGTAAGTGCATTAAGCTTCCAAATGATAAAATTTTGTCATTTGAAGATGAAATTACGTCTTTAAAAAAATTGATACATCATGTTTTTTCAAATATAGAAGTATTTACTGATAATTTACATGTAATGGCAAATCGAGTCATTATTACATCTACAAATGTGTGTGTTAATCATATTAACAGAATTTTACTCGAACATATTCAAGGTGAAATTTATACATATTATAGTTTTGATTAAGCAATTGACAAATCAGAACAAAGTCTGCAAGAAAATTTCTTGAATAGTTTGACCTCAAATGGTATTCCTCCGCAGGAATTGTGTTCTTATCGAGAATCCCTTTTATACCTCTTAAAAGTGACTGAAACTCAATTCCATTTAAAAGAATTCAATTTCCAATTAGACCATGTTTTTCAATGACGATAAACAAAGCACATGGTCAAACACTTGATTTTGTTGGTTTGTATCTTCCAGAACCAATTTTCTGTCATCATCAACTTTATATAGCATTATCAACAACAAAAATGAGCGCATCAATAAAAGTTTTACTTAAACCATCAACCACAGAGAATTTACGCAAAACATGTACAAAAAACATAAAATTAACAATTAGTTTTAACCATATATTTCACGTGTCCTACAACTTTTCAACCACATATTTCATCAACTTTTACAAAATAATCGGGTCTTGATTCGTATTAACATAAAATTATTTATATTGAATTATGTAATAATATTAAAATAATAGTTCACACCTTAATTATGAAGAGTCTGTTTTGTTTGGTGCACACTATTATAGAATGAGAATGAAAAATATAGTCGTCATTGAGCTCCACATAAGAGATAAAAATTTAAAATTGATGTCTTGATGTGATGAAGAATAATCATATTTTTTATTTTTATTAAAAAATGAGAAACAAACACGGGCAAAATTATAAACTGCATACCTATGTTGAATTGTGCTTAATTTTTCCTTGTCCAGGTTAGCACTATCACCTCCGACCCGACCCGACCCGATCCGGAACTGCGAAATTCAAAGTTCAAAAAACAAACCCCACCTCTTCTCATTCCTTAAACCTCTCTTTCCACTGTAAGAAACCCGACAGCCTTATCCACTCTCAATGGCCTAACCATTTCCCATTTTTCATCGACAATGGCTGCCCTGCTATCTTACGCACACTTCTCTTTCCCGTTAACCTCCGCACGCCGTCCTCGAATTCTTTTATCCACAACATTTGCCTCAATCTCCACTCCCAGGAGAAAATCCAGAAGAAGAAAAAACCAAAACCAACAGCATGATTTAAAATCAGTTGACGATAATAATAATTATAACAATGAGAGTAACTTCACACCCTCGAGTGCTGAGAAATTGTTGAGACTGGTGTTCATGGAGGAGTTGATGGGGAGAGCTCGAAAAGGTAACGCTTTGGGAGTTTCTGAAGTGATATATGACATGATTGCTGCTGGATTGACCCCGGGACCGAGGTCTTTCCACGGCCTGGTTGTTTCACACGTCCTCAATCGCGATGAAGAAGGCGCGGTAAGATTAAATTAAAATCTTTCTTGATTGTTGTACGTTCTGATGTTGCATTCGTAATTGTTTCTTGTTAGTGCTACACTGATTGTTTTACATTATGAGTTGGAATTTTTACCTATTGTAAGTATTAGCAATTCACCGTATAGATTGTGCTCTAATTTTAATATCCTGATTGTGCTTTAGCTTTCACAGATAATTTGCTGTTCGTTATTTTACATTGTGCATTAACATTTTCCCTAATTTGATTATTTCTTATCCAGTCAGTTTATGATTGATGTTCTGTTTACGGTCCTTCATTGTATGTCTCGTTGTGATGTGCATTGTGAATTAGCAATTGCAACAACTAGATTGTTGCTGGTGGTGCTGCAAAACCAAATATATTTACAGCCAGCATGCGTGCATAATGTTGTGTGCTGTACAGTAGGATTGGATACTGCACAGTTGACGCTATAGGTCTTGATAATTTGTACTAGACAACTTGTGTTTTGATTGAGGAATTTCAAATACCTTTACTTATCAAAATGATCAAACTTTTCAATACAATCTGCAAGTGTGAATGAGATATCCCTCCAGATAACTATGGCGTTAATTGTCTTCCATGTGGTCATAGTTCAGGAGCCACCTATTCTGCTCAGGCAACCAGAAACCACTTCAAATCTGCAATCTGCCTTGCCTTCATAATGACATCCTTTACAACTGTTTCAGGCATTGAATCTTATTCTTCCTTATCCAATGCGGTAATTCTGCGTGAAAAACTTCTAAAATACTCTGTTTTGATCTCACCGTTCCACAAGGTTCAATACATTCTAGAACGTTTAGTTTTCATCCATAGTTGTTTCAGGTGAAGATGAACATTTAAATTAATCTAAAGTCTAAACATTACAGTCTGCATTCAAATTCAGAAAGCTAGAACTTGCACACTATCAATAGATATAAAATTAATTAAAGAATGTTAGATGCAACTTAAACAACCTCATTACAGCCTAAGTACATCTGTAAACAGTTTTTAAGATTTTCTAAACTAGCCATTCTGATAAGTTAACTCAAGATGCAAATGCTCTATGAACATATTTTTCTTTGATTGATTTATATTTTCTTCTTCGCACATTTGTCTATTCATGATTTGCAAGGCAAACTTTTGATGGATTTTTAAAAGGGAAAATAGTGTCTGAGGTTCCAATTTGCCTGAGGTAGGATTTGGGAGTAGGGTTCCAACTAATTTTTTCTTGGCATCTGAATCCCAGTAAAGTATTTCGTTCAATATGTCCATTAAAATGTCTAATAACACGGTGTTATCGGGGTCAAATGTGTGAACAAAAATAATTTCAAGAAAAATAAACANGAAACATGTCTCTCATTTAACTGATGGTGTAAAGGTATGTGCTGGTTGGGGGAGGGGGATCAAACAAGGTCTTAGTTTCAATTTACACAAAAGAACATTTTCAAGTGTCACCGTGTGGATGATTTGTTTGCTCAAGAAACATGTCTCTCATTTAACTGATGGTGTAAAGGTATGTGCTGGTTGGGGGAGGGGGATCAAACAAGGTCTTAGTTTCAATTTACACAAAAGAACATTTTCAAGTGTCACCGTGTGGATGATTTGTTTGCTCAAGAAACATGTCTCTCATTTAACTGATGGTGTAAAGGTATGTGCTGGTTGGGGGAGGGGGATCAAACAAGGTCTTAGTTTCAATTTACACAAAAGAACATTTTCAAGTGTCACCGTGTGGATGATTTGTTTGCTCAAGAAACATGTCTCTCATTTAACTGATGGTGTAAAGGTATGTGCTGGTTGGGGGAGGGGGATCAAACAAGGTCTTAGTTTCAATTTACACAAAAGAACATTTTCAAGTGTCACCGTGTGGATGATTTGTTTGCTCAAGAAACATGTCTCTCATTTAACTGATGGTGTAAAGGTATGTGCTGGTTGGGGGAGGGGGATCAAACAAGGTCTTAGTTTCAATTTACACAAAAGAACATTTTCAAGTGTCACCGTGTGGATGATTTGTTTCCACTCCCCTTCCGCGGGCCTCTCCCATTTCCATTGCACATTTCCTGCAGCACAAGACAAGCTAGACATTGCATGTGGATAACAAAAAAATAGAGATGAAAATTTAGTAGCACCTGTATAGCTGATATGAGCAATGCCTTGTGTAAATCTAGTCGCCTTACTATTACAGTAACCTAAAAGAGAGGGATTGAGGAACATTTTATCATAGTTTTTACATTGTCTTGATCTAGCGTGATTAAAAATAAGATTGTGTCCAAGTGAATATATTTAGCCTTTGTTTGGTACCAGTTATTTCCAAAATACATTTCTCTCTTCTTTTCAACTACACATTCTTCAATAAAATAATATTACACGCAAATCCAAAATTTTTCCTTATTTTTTAACCACTCATTCTCCATCAAAATACTATTTCAAAATGCATTTTCATAAAAAAAAAGGGGGGGGGTGGGGATCAAACAAGGTCTTAGTTTCAATTTACACAAAAGAACATTTTCAAGTGTCACCGTGTGGATGATTTGTTTGCTCAAGAAACATGTCTCTCATTTAACTGATGGTGTAAAGGTATGTGCTGGTTGGGGGAGGGGGATCAAACAAGGTCTTAGTTTCAATTTACACAAAAGAACATTTTCAAGTGTCACCGTGTGGATGATTTGTTTGCTCAAGAAACATGTCTCTCATTCAACTGATGGTGTAAAGGTATGTGCTGGTTGGGGGAGGGGGATCAAACAAGGTCTTAGTTTCAATTTACACAAAAGAACATTTTCAAGTGTCACCGTGTGGATGATTTGTTTGCTCAAGAAACATGTCTCTCATTCAACTGATGGTGTAAATGTATGTGCTGATTGGGGGAGGGGGTTAAATGGAGCAGAAGATAATTGGGTAATTTCTTATTTATTTATTTTTTTGTAGTGGAAAATAAGGTATAACTGTGTTTTCACTAAAAAGCATGTCTGATATGCCAATCACTTGACGTTTTAATGGACTTTTGGCCTGGATGCATCAGCGAGGAGCCAAGTGCTAAAAAAAAGTGAATGTCCCAAACTTCATAGAAAATTTGGTTGAGGACCTATGTGCTTCCTTATATAAAGCTAGAGGGGACCTCTGGTGCTATTTTGCTGATTTAAAACATTAAGAAATGATGCTTATTGCTGCTTGACGATTGGAATAAGATGAATACTGTTCCATTTTGCACCTCAATAAGCTGATATTTTATTAGTCCCACATTCATGTTATGTTATATAACACATATGGACTAGTTTCATATAGTAAATGTTATCAGCTTGTCATGGCGAAGGTCAAATCTTGTTAATTTTAGATATACTATATTGGGTCAGTTGTTCTAAAAATCAATATTACGCAGATGCATGCTCTTAGAAGGGAACTGGGTGAGGGTCTTCGGCCTCTACATGAAACATTTATTGCGTTGATTCGTTTGTTTGGCTCAAAAGGTCATGCTACTAGGGGCTTAGAAATTCTCGCAGCAATGGAGAAGCTTAAATATGACATTCGCCAAGCATGGCTGCTGCTTGTTGGTACAGAGTACAAGCCTGTTGATGATTTGATGGTTTCATATGATTCAATTCATTAATGTCTAGTGTAGCATTTAATTGATCCTTTTCTTGCCACCAGAGGAGCTCGTGAGAAGCAATCATTTGGAAGATGCCAATAAAGTGTTCCTGAAGGGTGCTGAGGGAGGTCTTAGAGCTACCGATAAGCTTTATGATCTTCTAATTGAGGAAGACTGTAAAGTGGGAGATCACTCAAATGCATTGACCATAGCCTACCAGATGGAGGCTGCTGGGAGAATGGCGACTACATTTCATTTTAATTGTCTTCTGAGCGTGCAGGTACCAATGATTGTCTTTTAAGCCTATTTCTTTCATAAACGTGTGCATTGAAGGTTGATTCGTAGCTGACAAAGGTTGGATTTGATTTGAAAATGTAACTTGCTTTGAACATGACAACAATTAGATTCGAATATCTTATTCTCTGACGCCTTAAGTTTATTTGAGAATTATACTTTCATTTGCCTGGTTTTATGGTAAAACTATATGTTACCATCAGCTGTAACAGATCTGCTTCCCATTTAATTCATTTTGTGCATGAGTAATATCTTTCTGGACTTCAGCTAGGATTTTCTCAGTTCTTAACAAATATTATGGAAAAACAACTAAATTGTGGGCCGTTGTTATATTTTTTAGCTAGCTTGATTGGTTTGATGAATATTTTGGACTCACTTGGATGGGCATCTTTTGCAAATTGAGGAACCTTCTGTATTTTTGCTAGGCTACTTGCGGGATTCCTGAAATTGCTCTTGCGACTTTTGAGAACATGGAATATGGAGAAGGTCTGTATATACTTTAATCTTTATCAATTTTATACTCGTTTATTCTTTATATGATGGTGAATGTTAGCTTCATATATTATATTTGATGCAATGCTTGAAATTATCTGCAATGAGATAATGTCCTTGGATTAGGTAGATTGAAGTTTTGAAAATAAATGGCCAAACTTCTATAATGATCTAAAATTAAAGTTGGCTCCAGAAAAACGTAAAATTTCCCGGTGTAATAACCAATAAAAGGTGTGACGATAAAAGGATCACCTAAGAAATCATCTGAAAGTTCTACTACTATTCATAATTTGGTAAAGCAGAACTGAAAATCCAATTCAATTCTCAAGTTGCAAAATGGAAATAAGATGAGCAATGCCAATCTCAGGCCTTGAAAAACTGCAGGTTTATTGTATTTTGTTCTTTAATGGGTTTCTATGTTTTATCTTAAACAATACAACTTCCCCTTGAGGAAGTCTTTTCTATTCTGTTTTCTCCTGGTTTAAATAAAATTAGTTTGGTTTCCTGAATACTGGAGGATTTAAGTGTGGTTACATCCATTTTTAGGCATGGGTTTTGGAAGTTAGTCAATGAATCGTGTGCCACACTATCATCGCTTTTGTTATGCTATATCACCACTCAAATGGTTTCCTTGTTTGAAATGCAAGCGTGCATGTTTTTAGAGAATCCGTCTCTCTGTAATGAGATACTGACATTTCGTCTCCTGGTCTATTTCAGGGATGCAATTGTTTCAATATAGATTTGTTTATGGTCTTTGGAACCTTTTGCTTCTTATGTATCATAAAATGGCTGTAATCTTGAGTTCACTTCCTTCAACTGCTATGTTATACTGCCCCTTTGAGAAATCTTCTCCACTTTAATCCAGACACTGCTCAGATGTAACAAATTTCCTTGAAGTGTGAAACATTATTGGAATTTTGTGGCATCTGATATTCAAAATCAGTAAAAGGGCATTTAGAGTTCAAGGAGAAGAAAATTGAATTTACTATTTGTTCTGTTTATATAACCTCATTATAACGTTCAACGTTTTCTGAAATTTCTTTGGACTCATGGTTGCTTTTGTTGTCAGCTTTTATGAAACCTGACACAGAGACATATAATTGGGTGATCCAAGCATATACAAGAGCTGAGTCTTACGATAGGTATTTTCGTCATACATTCTGCACATATTTTTATTCCTAGTTGTTATTTTATCGACCTAAAACAGGTAGCCCCTTTTTTCTCTCTCAAGTAGGTTTATTAGTATAAATATGATTCAGTACATCCTGTCCAGTCCAGGTTGTAACGCCCTAATTTTCATAAATCATAGAGTGCTACTAAAAACTTCAATTTTCTTCGTATTAATGTATATCAATTAAAACATGGAGTTTGTATTCATTTAAAAATAAACATAACCTCCTAACTATTGAACTGACATGTCTTTGAACAAATTAAAACTAAATAATCAATTGAAAGATGGAAAACTTGATGCTTATTTTTCTTCAAATCCTTTTAGCAACCGCATCACCACTTTGATCAACTCAAATTAACTTGTAAATTATTGTAAGAGTAAGTATTTAATAATAAGATACGTACAGTCTTCATATACAATTATATAACAATAAAATAGACACTTCATACTACATTTCATTTGGAGTATATTGGTGATCAAACGAGACACTCATCACGTAGTCATTTCGACTTCTTGAAGGATTTCACGTTTCGTTATAAAAAACTCAAAAGAGTTCACATTTCGTTAGGTCAAACTCGAAGGTCTATTGACAATTCTTGCATATATCATTGAATACATAAAAGTATAAGGAAATAAACCACTTGCAAGTTATGTATTTTACCTTGACAGATCAAACAAATTTTCCGAAAGAAACACTGAATGCATGTTCCAATATTTTCCTTTCTTGGCCGTTGACGTGAAAAATTGCTTTCTGCCATGTATGTATATGGTGATTAATCTGACTTCTTGCAGTATTTGTTACAATCACGGATCAAAATTGAGTTTTGGTGCAATTATAATTGAAGAGCCGTGTACCACAGATGAATTGGATAATGAGTTTCAATAGTAGAATTAGGATTGTGATTAATTGGATAAGAATGAGTTTCAATTGAAGAATTAGGATTGTGATTATCTAATTAAATACTCACATGCTGCAACAAAAAAAAAAAAAAAAAGGAAAAAAGGAATTGGCTTAGGTTATTGATACCCAATTACTTAAATTCTATTTATCGTTGTTTACTTTATATCGGATTTAATTTGATGTGGTCTTATCCAAAATAACATTTCTTGGGTTGAAGATACGTCTTTAATTATAATACAAAACAAACCGAATATTGACATACTTATCTTCGTTCTATCAATACTTAATTATTTGGCCCAAATAGTAATAAATTTAATACTTATTTCACTTTAGTTCCTCAACTTTCCAAAATTATAGAAAGGCATCTAGACCAAATAATTTTATTCTATGAAATTTTGGGGCGTTGCACAGGTCCTTACATTGTTACCACTCACTCTGGATATACTGCTTGTGCATACTACTGATATCTATTTAATTGGTCTATCATGGATTGATGGTGTCTTTTCGTATTCTCCTTTTCCTTATGCTTGACACTACTTGATCACGGAACACAAGAAAGTCTAACCTAGCATATTAAAATTGCTTATTCTGGAGATATCCAGATTAGAAACTCGAGCTCTGTGTTTAGATGAGAGGGTTAAATTTTATGGCATCAAAATGGATGGTAGTGATGTTCATGCTTGATAACTTTTGTTAAAAAATGATGTGTAGGGAAGAATTCTTGGTGAATAAATGACCTCATCATGGTAATTTGTGACTCCTTAATTCTATTAGAACATAAGAATCTGAGGGGATGTAACTGCACTATTTGCGTGCAAGTGTTTCATAACTTATTTGAAAAGGTTGTTATAGTACTTTCCTGATGCCGTATTTCTGCAAACCAAAGTTTTATATCAGTTAAGTGATCACATATAGAACTGGCTCTTGGCACAGGATTGGATTTAAGATTTGACTTAAATGGTTATGGGGGGTACCTTGTATTTGTGTTAAATGGGGGTTGAGACTATTCATAGATACCTTGTATTTTTGTTAGAGGGACTGATTTAGAAAGGATAGTTGGGTGTGAGCTGGTGTATTTCAATTCCCGTAACAAATTTGACGTCTCCTAAGCTTAGTCACGTGGTAAACAATTGTATCTTCGTATTCAAACGTTTTAGCCTACTACTTGGGAATCTTCTTCTTTGCACGCACAAGCTCAATTGACCTTGCAAATCCAGCTGTTGTCTCAAGAGTTCTATAACTCATACCACCAATATTTGTTCATAAATGCTTTCTGCAGAGACTTTTGTGTCACTTCCTTTCTCACATGTTAAAATTCTCAAGTAGAACTTTGCCATACGTGCTGTGTCAGAGGCAAAAAAAGCATTGCACATATGTTTCAACGTCAACATATATTTCCCTAGTATCCACCAGAACATCAGCCATCTTGAAAATGCTCTGACATGGGATTATGAGTTCCCAAGTGTTAGTTTTACTACTATTGAGTTTGCTATATTCTTTGATAGTTGTCCATCCATTATACTAAATTAAAGAGGAAATCAGGAAAATTAGTTTTTTCTCCACGAAAGATGGAAACTAGTGTTAAAAGTGACTTTTTTCCACTTACCGTGCAAATCTGCAAAAGATGTCAATTGTGTTTACAGTGCCTCGACAGTTGGAGTTAGACACTAACTCCAACTCTCGTGGTAGCATCTGTGATGACTGATAAATGCATCTTCTGGATCATGGCCTCCAAGTAAACATCTTTTAGCTTTCCTTTAAGCCTATTTCTTATCTTCAAGCCTCTTCATCAAATATAGTAAAAGGGTTAAACCTTGGTATAATGTTTGGTGTGGTGAGTTGGCTTTAAAACCCAATTCTCCTATATTTTTTAACATCTCTCGCAACAAGGAAATTGGTGCCCCTGTGCGGCAAATGGGATGTGATGTTCAGAAAGGGATTATGAGATAGGGAATTGGATTCTGTTCTGGGGTTACTGCTATATTTTGCGACTTATCTTCAAACGTAGTGGGGGTTGGAAGGATTTTTTTTTTTTTGTGGAACTATTATATGTTAACTTGGAAGATTATCTGACTTATTAATTCTCCCAAGGAAGTGACTTTCTTCCTCTGGACAGCTGCTAGAGATGCAATCTTGACAGTTTATAATATAGGAAAGAGTAGAAGAATGCAAGTTACTAGTGCTTTTGTAACTAATATTCTGTTTAACTGCAGAATTACTTCCGAGCTGTGGAGTATGTTATGTTAATTCTTTTATGTTCAGTGGGTCTACCAAGCACTATTAGGGAGCATTACAATGGTGAACTTTGTTATCGGATACTGAATAATGACTTAATGAGTAATAGGGAAACTGAAATGCTGCTATTTTCAAACAGAAATGCTTGTAAATAGATAGAAAAGATAAGTATCTACAAATGAGATGTTTGACATTGCTTGGAGTTCCCAAATTACCAATTTCTGTTGTTTAGTAAGGAAAATAACACCACCTTGTAATTTGATAGGGTTTATCATTCCATAACAAGCATATTTCTGATAAACTATAAATGGTGAAAAAATTCGCATTTGATATTCTACGTATCTTTGTTATAATAGTATATGAAGTATTATGATTGTGCTTATGACATTGTAGGGTTCAAGATGTTGCTGAGTTACTAGGGATGATGGTTGAAGACTACAAGCGCTTGCAACCTAATGTGAGAACCTACGCGTAAGATGACATTCTTCTTTTAACATTGGTGCAGGAATCTGTTTTTCTTTCTTAATTAATTTTGCTGTAATTATTAGGTAAAGGAAATTCAGCATCAATCTTTGAACGTTACATAGCAGTCTTTGTAGGTTTTAACTCTTACTAATGAGGCAGAATGGATTAACTATCCAGAAACTCAGATATTATCATGAAAGTTCCTTTAACTAGACAATTATATGCCATGGATCCTTAACTATTGGAGCATAGTTCCTTTTCATTATCATCTTCATATCTTAGTTGCAAATTTCTTTTGCCTCGTGCTAAAGATTGAGATGAAGCAGTGATGAAAATTTCGTACATTTTACATTCTGAAATTAAAGAGATAGTGATACAAGGATCAGACAATAAGGGATTTCTTTGTGCAACATAACAAAAGTAGACAATGATGTAATTTATGGTGAAAGTCAGTTCCGATATGTTTTTTGGCATGTATTCATTAATTGATAGTCCAAAAGTATCAAAATGTGAAGGTGTAGAGGGTATGCTTTACGTTAAAATTGTTGGCTATAAAGCCAAGACTTGTTTTCACCCTTTAAATTGTGGGTCGGTGATGCTGCTCTTCTTCTTTAGATTGTTGGTAGAGTGCTTTACGAAGTACTGTGTCATAAGGGAAGCCATTCGTCATTTCCATGCACTCAAAAACTTCGAAGGTGGAACCAAAATTTTGCACAACGAGGGGAAATATGGGGATCCACTTTCTTTATATCTTCGAGCTTTATGTAGAGAAGGTATGATTTATGCTCCCCCCACCCCTCCCTCTCATCTTTCTCTTTCGCGTTCCTCCATCTCAGTTAGGAAAACATGGATTATGTAAGATGAGTTCCATTATATGTCAACGGAGTAAATTAGGCAATAACTGTGGCTGAAATCATCTATATGCTCATCAAGAGAATATGGATGGACCTACTTAGATTATAAAGAAAATTAAGTGAAATACAGATTTGATGATAGTACTAAAGAAGACCATGCAATCATATTACCCAATGGTAATTATTATTTCAAATTTAGAATTTACAACGCATTTTATTTTTTTTCAAGTTTGAGAAGAAAAAAATGTTGGTTCAAAGTCATTTCTTTGCTTTCACCTATTATTAAGTTAGCTGACTAGAGATTGAATCAGTAAGCATTAAGTCAATACTCAATACATTGATCTGCAAAAAGTCAATAAAAAGGCATGGTGTTCTTTGCTGTCATCTTCATAACTGCATAGCTTTTCCTGAAGTTTTGTAGAATACCTGACCAGTTAGTGGAAAATTGTTCTATCTTATTTAGAAAGCTCGCAATTGTCTATCTAATCCTTCCAATCTTTTTTCTTGAGATCTCTTCAATGAAATCGTTTTTAATTGATTATTACATTCGAAATCAGGAAGAGTCATTGAGTTACTAGAAGCTCTTGAAGCCATGGCAAAAGATAACCAACAAATTCCACCTCGAGCCATGATTCTCAGCAGGAAATATCGGACACTAGTTAGCTCATGGATTGAACCTTTGCAAGAAGAAGCTGAACTTGGATATGAGATTGATTACATCGCCAGGTTTCCTGTTTTCATTCATATTTATCAATCATGCATTCTAGCTATTTTCCATCACAAGTTGAATGAATTTCTGTGGATAATTTGAGAATTCAGTTTAGCAGGGCACAGAATTGGAGCTGGTGCCCTGACCCATGCACTCTTTTATCACCATTTCTAATAATACATAGTTTTCATTCATCGTCTGATGCTCTGATTTCAGTAGTAGTTCGATGCAAGTTATCTCTGTCTAAAGAAAGCAGTGTTATAAATGCCTGACCGGACTGTCCGGTTTGACTGGGAAAACTGGGAACTGTATGTGAAAAAACCAGAAATTTAGAACCTGTTAAAATAACAACTCAAAACCTGCTGATTCACCTCCGAAACCAGCTAGTTCAACCCCAAACGGCCGGTACATCCTCAAAATTTTGTTTTTATTTATTTATTTAAGTTTTTACCACCTGTTGACCGTTTAACCCTTGAACCTTGACCTTTTCTGGGTCATTGTCTTGTCCATTTGTAGAACAGGAAAATAAAAGAAATAAGTATTTAAAACTTGTCAGTAGCAATGAGTGATGCAAGTTCCATTTCTTCACTAGCATGTTCAAATGTTTCATGGAGAAATTTCTTTGAAAAGGCTAATTTTGTAAAGCTGTTCTGGTGATGCTCTCAAAATTCTTTTGCTACGTTATCACAAAGCACCGTCTCTCTGATGATTTTCATTGTTTGAAGTTTATCAATTTTTCCTTGTTTATTGAACATTGGTGTGGTGTGCTTTTAATTTCCACATCACTTGAATGAAATAACAAAATCAAGAAAATATAATTCAATTTTAACTTTTTTAAGAGACTATTGCTGATTTGGCTACAAACTAGGTACATCGAGGAAGGTGGGCTTACAGGTGAACGTAAGAGATGGGTTCCACGTAGAGGAAAAACTCCTCTGGATCCTGATACTGATGGTTTCGTATACTCCGGCCCTATGGAAACCTCTTTCAAACAAAGATGTCTAGAAGAATGGAAAGTACATCATCGGAAGCTTTTGAAAACTTTACGCAATGAAGGACCTTCAATATTAGGGAATGTGTCTGAATCTGACTACATCAGAGTCGAGGAGAGATTAAAGAAAATTATTAAAGGTCCTGAACAGAATGCCTTAAAACCGAAAGCTGCTAGTAAAATGATAGTGTCAGAGCTAAAGGAAGAGCTGGAAGCTCAAGGTCTGCCAACTGATGGTACTAGAAATGTGCTCTACCAGCGTGTACAGAAAGCGAGGAGAATAAATCGTTCTAGAGGTCGGCCCCTCTGGGTTCCTCCTGTTGAAGAAGAGGAAGAAGAGGTCATTCTTGAAATCATATTTTCCTTTTCCTAGTCGTTTTCGTTTCCACTAACATTTATTTCTTTTGATTAGACGCTTCAATTATGCTATATTATGCACAGTATGTTCCTTGACTATATATGTCCACTAAAAGCTGTATAATTTATTTACAGACGTATACAAATTCTTTGTTCTGTAGTTGATAATAAAATTATTGACCTGTCAGGTTGACGGAGAGTTGGATGAAATAATATCACGAATCAAGTTGGAAGAAGGAAATACAGAGTTCTGGAGACGTCGTTTTCTTGGAGAGGGCTTAAATGAAAGTCATAACAAATCAATAGAAGTAGAAGAATTTGAAATTGCTGATATCTCTGATGATGCAGATGTTGGTGATGATGTTGCAAATGAGGTTGAAGATGACGAGGCCAATGAGGAGGAAGAAGTGGAACAAACTGAAACCCAAGCAGATGAGAGAGTGAAAGATAAGGAAGTTGAAGCTGCTAAACCTCCTCAAATGATTGGAGTGCAATTATTGAAAGACTCTGACCAGACTACTGGCTCATCAAGAAAATCAAGGAGAAGGGTTTCTCGGGTATCAGTGGAGGTATAAAAGCTTGTGGTCTTCTATCATTGTTTCTAGTTGCTACCTACTCGATACAAGTTAAAGTTCATGCTTTAATCATAATATTTTACTTTTGCGATGGTGATAGTCAGATTTGTGTACGGAGTAGCTTGAACTCTGTATTTATCATATTCCCTAAATTCTTAGGATTTTGAGCTAAGGAGTTCAAAATATACAGGCAACCAGAAGCGGATTTTGAGAAAGTCTAGTGTTCTTTCTCCCATGAGGACAACTAAGTAGAAATGACAATTTTATACAAAATTGAGTTTGCTTGTTTTATCACGAAACATTGTTGCAGCTCTTTTAATCAGACATTGAACCCAGTACCTTAGGAATTGGTGAAAACTGTGCATGTTTTGTTAATCAATTCCTTGATCAAACATCCTTTGGTTGGTGATTTTTTAGCAGCATATATTTAGGATCCCAGTGCATTTTGAAACAAAATTATGCCTCATCTATGATTATTGAAAAGCAACTACAATTTGAAGTCACTGAAGTTTCGTAATTACATTATAACCATTTACATTTTTTTTGAGAAGTTTGTTGGCTTTTTTTTTTTTTTTTAATTGTTTTAAAAATATAGCGACTTTAGTGCTAGGATCGTAACATAGACCATCACTGTACGAGGGATTTTTTTATCCAAAATGAAGAGACAGTAAGAGTTGCTCGTCTATGACTAGTTGACGTAATTGATTACGACTTCATTGTGTTGCCAATTCCAACTGGAAATAAGACTGCTACGATCTTTGCCTTGTTCAATCTCGAATATAATGTCGAGCTCCTCAGATTGGGTCAAAGATGTCCCTAAAAAAAATAAAAAATAATTGAAAAAAAAAAATTGGGTCAAAGATATCTAATATAATTATATCAATACAGGATGATGCTGATGATGACTGGTTCCCTGAGGATATTCATGAAGCTTTTAAGGAGCTGAGGAACAGGAAAGTTTTTGATGTATCAGATATGTACACAATAGCTGATGCTTGGGGTTGGACATGGGAAAAGGACTTGAAGAACAAAGCCCCTCGGAGATGGTCACAGGAGTGGGAAGTCGAATTGGCTGTTAAATTAATGACAAAGGTAAATCACATCTCGTTTGCTGTCTCTCCTTCCATGTTTATTTGGTTTCTCAATTTTATACAAGGGATTTTGTTAAGTAATTGCCATTGCTTTTCCAGTTCACATCTTGACCTTTGTTTCCTTTCACAATAATTACCTATCTTTTCATTCCGTGAATCATAGCTGATTTTTTCTCATTTTTCTTTTTCCACAATCGAACTTACTGGGAATTTATTCAGAAACATCTCATGTCGATTGAATTTGCAATTGATGGTTTGTTCGTGGAGCCTAACGATTAGTTCAGTCACAGGTGTTTGTTGGTCATCTTGACCAAAATGTACAAGATTAAGCAGAAGATCAATCGAATCTTCATGCAACTAACATTCTTAAAATTGTATCTCCATAATGTGACACCATATATCCGAGCTACACTGTCAAAATAGTTGTGCATGTTTGTGGCAATTAGATTATTTTCAAGATTTTTTTTGTAGTTTCTTTTTGACGTCCAAAATGCAACTCTTGTTAGAGGCTCTTTAGTTATGTTGTGGCTTGTGAAACGTTGCAATCACTCTTATTGAAAAGGGACAGCCTGTTTTCCTTTTCTTTTTTCTTCTCTTCTCCTAATATTTTCTTTCAATGTGAATCTATGAAATGATTTATGCTTTTTCCCTCTAATTGAACCTGCTCTAAGAGCAAATACATTGTTGTTCATTCTACTTCCAATTTCTTATAAATTTTGTTTCATTTGTAGTAATTTTTTATGTTTTGAGGGAAATGTTACAGTAGTTGTAAAATTAAACTTGGCTAGATATGTGGTTAATTGTATGCGTCCATTGTTGGTGGTCATGAGAAATTATAAGATTCGAACAATTTTTCAGCGAGTTCCTATTTTTCACTGGAGAGTGAACACTTGATGCCTGTTCTGGTATCAGACTGATGGTCAAGTGAAGAAATACTTTTTCGTCTGGTATAGACTAGAGCCTAGTTGAGTTTGTTGAATTAGAGTTGGGTGGATGTTCAAATTTTGAAGTAAAATAGACTTGACCAGGTTGTGTTTGAAGAGTGAGGTCAAGTAAAGGAACTTGAACCAGATTTTTGTGATAGTTCGCATGAACACTATTCTTAAGCCATACCAGGAGTCAAATTCAGACTTTATTGAGAAAGTTGTACACCTAAATGTTGATTGAATGTCGAGTTTAGATGTGTAAACTAAGTTCCTGGCATCTAAATCATGGTAAATGTCTTGCACTGTCCAGACTATGTTTAGCGAAGTAAAAGAGGTTTCATATGTCAGAAATAAAAATAGGCATATGAAACTGGATGTTTAATTCAAAATCTGAGTAACCGACAAGAAACTTCAGTTTCCCACCATTTTTTATTTCAGCAAATCTTCATTACCCATAATGGTAAACCTTAAATATTATTAACAAAAGGAAGGAGTTATTAGAGACTTGGTGCTGCTGAAATGAAAATGGATTTGGTGTAGCTTGCAGTGGTTTTTGTTTTGATAGATTCTCTACTGTGAAGGCAGTATGAGTTATTAAATTGCTGACTAGGCACACAAGGCCTTATGTTTCATAATGCAAGAAGAGTGCCTTTTTTTTCATGCCCAAAGGCCTATTTTTGTTAAATACCTCATTGTTTTTAAGGTGATAATTGCTTGCATTTTGTGGAATTCCAACTTTTTCTAAGATATCTGTCTCTCTCCCTTTTGCTAAAATTGAAGGAATCAAAAGAATCAAAATCAATATAAAGAAGAGCAACTCTCTCTCTCTCTCTCTGAGTGTCACACTCATATATAAACATCCAGATTGTGTTTATGTCCAGTTGTTTTTTATGATAGAAACACAAAGGTTGTATCATATTCGCACACATGGTATTTATCAGGAACTCAGACAATTGGAGTCTCATTAATGAATGACACCTCCAAGTACACTACTAAGTGTTTGCAAATCATTGATTACTGATAATGACTTCTATTTGATCGTCTTATGTTAATGACAATGGCATTTGAAAATATTTATGGATGCTTGTCTAGAATGTTTGAATTATAAAAATGCTAGATCAAGGATCTGGGATCTTTCATATGTGAGGCAATTTCATATGAAGTGTTCTTTTTCTAAGGAAATGATGATAACCTCCGGATTTGCTTTTATCCATCTCATTTGACTTAACGATGTGAAGTATTAATTTTATTTGACATTGCATTCAGCTGTACTGTAGACTGCTTTCTTGTCATTCTGGCTTAAGAAGTGAGCAAATTATTGGGTGATATTTCAGGTAATTGAATTGGGTGGAACACCAACCATTGGTGACTGTGCTATGGTACTTCGAGCTGCTATACGAGCTCCTATGCCTTCAGCCTTCTTACAAATTTTACAGACAACACATCGTCTTGGTTATGTGTTTGGCAGGTGAGATTAAGGTTTTGGTGGAATTTAACTTCGTTATTTTTTTTAAGCCTTTGACAAAACTCTACCAGAAATAGAAAAGGAAAAATAGGTTGGTAGATGGAAATCAATGCTCCTGTATTTAGGAAGATAGTTCTCTGTATTGTTTTAAAAATGTGATTCATAGTACCTTTTTTATGCAGAAGAGCATTTCTTCTATTTCGGTGGAAATTTTCTATAAATGTCAATTAAACAAGAATGTAAATTTGCATCATAAGAAACCCTGATCTGAAAATGACTCCAGATTTTTCCTAACCTAAATTTTCTTGGCCTCAATGTCACGTATCTAAAAATTTGGACCTTGCTAGATAATTATATAAGTAGATATGAATTTTCTATCTTATTGTTTATAGGACCAATCTCCTAGTAACTGTGAATTGGTAACATTTTTTATGTTGTGTTTTACCCTAGATATATTATATATGCAAGACATGAACTTATAAGATAGTTTCCCAAGGAAAACAGTTTTGAGAAAATGAAGTGAATTATTAAGAGGACTAATCTTTTATGGGAAGATTAGTAAAGTCTCCCTCTNATCTTCCTAATTTACCCCCACCCCACCTCACCTCCCCTTTCCCCTTTTTTATGCCCTATTTACTTGCAATCATTTTAACGTGACGATTTGCTACTCTTGGTTGAAACTGTGTCCTATCTAACACATGGTTATTATTATTATTATTTTTATATTGAATTTTTTTTTCTAGCAGATTACTTGTTGCTAATTGTACATTTATTGCAGTCCGTTGTACGAAGAAATCATCGGTCTGTGTTTGGATATTGGGGAACTTGATGCAGCTATTGCCATAGTGACAGACCTGGAGACAAGTGGAATTAAGGTATCTGATGAAACTCTTGATAGAGTCATATCTGGTAGACGGACAAATGATAATCCTGTTAATGATACATCATAGTAGTTTTCAACTTTTCATGCATGTATAGTTTAATTATTCCTCCAATGATAATATATCGAAAGTTGATGTGCAACTTCCATTTTGGTGTTCGCAAAGTCATACACCTTGTTATATGTTGTTATTGGACTTAGAAACTGTAGGGTTTGTGGTTTTATACAGCTATGTTGCGGGTACCTCTAAATGGGAATAGATGAGAAAGCTACACTATTTTATTATCCTATCATGACTTGTTTGGTAAGGTGGATGGTACAACATATCTTGTGTCAATAAAGAAATAGAAGTCAATCTTTTCTATTATATTATTCTGCCTTGTCCAGTATTGCGTATCGAGCATCTACCATAGGTGGTTGGAGAACTTTTTGAAACAGTTGTGGCTACTGACTAAGTGGTGGATAATTCTTAAATGCAGATACTACTAAACTAGTGATTCCTCAGCCTTTGTCCTTGTAGTAAACGAATGCCCCACTGCTCATTGAGGTATAAAACGTCAATATTTGACCCTATTAGAACACTCTTTTTCATCCCCAAGAAAATCCCTTTTTTCACTTCTGTATATTCCTAGATTCTTTTCATTTTCTCCCAATCTTCTTCGTTTTCTCGAAAAGGGTTCTTACTTCATCATAGTTTTTCTATATACCCATGAAAAATGTGCTGATTTTTCCCATATATGGAATTCTTCCTTGACAACCCCCGGTACAAGAAGAATTTTTCAAATTTCATTGTCCAAAGTAGGCCACTTTGCTGTGTGTTACAACCATGTCACTATGTTTATGTCCGTTAACCTGACTAACAAAAATTTAGACATGGTATTTTACTTTTTAAATGGGATGAGCAATGTTGGGGTGGGACATTTATGTATTTTAAAAATAAAATAATATTCTAATATCTTTGTAATAATGAATACTTATCTTTGTGACATAATGTGAAGTAGCACAATTAATATGACACTGACCGGAGAGGGAAGAAGTTTCTTGTGCAGTTGAGATTTCTGTACATAATGAATACTTATATTTCCGTGCATATTAGCTTCTAATTTTGCTATCAAATATTTATTTTCAAGAGTAATGCCATTTATGCATCATTGATTACAGATTGATGCACAAAATAATGACATGAAAGAGAGAGAAAAAAAACAGAGAAGGAAAAAAAAAAGTCATTAATAGAATTCATATCATCATTCTGTAAAGAATAATACCGTTTAGCACCAGTTTAGATGTCGTTAAATGATAAGTTTAATTAAATGTGTCATGAGATTTCTTTAATTGGGTCTATTATGTGTTGTCACCTAGATTGGTGTTAAGAACCACAGGTGATGAATAACACTATTCTTATATAAATTATGATGTACAAATAACATCATTCTTCTCAAAATATGGGATTCAGAGTCTTTATCACTATTTAATTGGTATGTGCATTATTCCATAATGTACGAATTCCAAGTAAATAGTAGGTTTCAATTATTTAATACATGAGTCAATTAAACAATGACACTTCATACATCGGGAATAGAAAATTTTCCTTCCAAACGAGGTGTTTTAATATTGTTGAATTGCTATTGTCAGTTGTGGTTCTTGTCGCTTTATTTTTCGAGAGGGTAATAAGGTGATCTTGCATCTTTGCTTCTTCAGTTGAAGATTTGCTTAGTTGGGTTAGATCGTATTCCTTATTTTTTATCATTCGTTGTCCGCAATGATTTCCCTTAAATATAATAGCATTATTCTTTTTGGTTAAACAAGAGTAAGAACATATCTAAGATTTTTTCTATTTATAAAGAATTTTTATGTATAATAGAAAGCATATATAAGTTTAGAGATTTTAAACTTCTTCACACACTTGTTATGCTATTTATCATTATGATAATGAAATATTGATGATGTGACAGTTTATGTGAAATAATGAGATTGAGTAATTAAATTTTTATGAGAGAGAAAAAAATGTAAGGGGTAATGGATCATCACATCATCGATGTTTTATCATTATTATGATAAATAATATTATTTTTTTAACAATGTTTTTTATATTGACTTTATTTTATTTTTTTCAATAAATATTTATTAATTTATTGTCATCTTTAATATAACTATATTTTTTACATGTATTGGGTCAGTCAATTTGAATAATTTAAGAAGTATTGAAATGTTTATTAAATACAACTATTATAAAGTAAGAGTAGAGAGTGTGACTTTTCAAATTTAGAGAACTAAATTTACTTTTTAAAATAGAAAATCTCTTGAAGTTTATTTTAATCATTAATTTTTTAAAATATAAAATATTTTATTTATATAGTTTCTTGGTGGTGTTCTAATGCCATTTATCAACGGTGATAATGAACAGTAGTCTAACTTAACGTTACGAAAAATATATGGCATTGTAAATGGAATTAAATGATCTTAGACTTGGATTAATATAGTCTAGCTAAACTGGTATAATTATCAAAGAAAATATAATTTTTTTCTCAATCTTCGAAACTTTAATTTTAAGAACACTTGGATGGAAATAGACAAAATTCATTGTTTGGAAAAAGGAAAGTTGAGTTCGTAAGTTTATATAAGCAAAAAATAAACATTTAAAAAAAAAAAAAAAAGTGAAACACCAAAAAATTTATTGTGATTCCCATTTGCTAATTTCACATTGATTAAAAATCTAAATAATAAAAAATATGTAAATGTTTAGATTACTCTTTTTAACAATGTTGATTTTTGAGATGAAACTTCAAGCTTTAAGACCGTCCTCGTCTGTCCCTTCCTCTTTTGTTCCATATCTCAAAACTAACTTTCCACCACTCTGATCCAATCGCTATTCGTTACTATTCTACACGATATGTATATTAAAGTCTGGCACAATCCATATCGGCCCCTCAACATAGGAGATCGCTAGTCGACTCAAATTTATCTTGGATGGAAGTGCTAAGAATAAGGATTTTTACCCTTCTTTTTCTTAATCGTAAAACATGGCAGGCAATCTATCAAAGCAAATAGACGTTTGGGCGACTCAAGTAATATACCATTTAAGAGTTCAGAGTTAGAACGTTAGAATTAATTACAAATGAAATTATGACATGACATGCTCCACTGCTACTTCATCTTTCCAATTATTTCTTCTTTTTGTGGGTTCAGTTTTTTTTTTTTTTTTTTTTACCTTGGCTTTCAATCTTAACTGATATAATGTGGTTTTTATTTTATTCTCTATTTCATTTATATATAAAAGAAAAATCCGGAGTGAGTCGCCATGTAAGGCATGTTTACTAGTAGACAACATTACAATACGGAATAATAATTTATTGTTCTTCGTACTGTTCCATCAATGTATTTTACAGAAATTAGTAACGAGAATTTTCATCAGTATTTATGATACTATGTTGAACCTATACTATCATTAGCGAACGCTTCTAAATTAAAAATTAACAAATCATGTGTGAATCTAGGTCATTATCAGCGAGCATTTATAATAGGAAGTCATAAGTTCGATCTTGAATAATGAGTGCAAAATTACTGAATTAGCAAAAATATTCTTACTTATTTTCGCAAGCTATTTCATACCAATAAAAATCGTTTTTGAAGCAAACCAATCAACAACTGTCATGGGTCTTTAAAGGAAGAGACTTAGTAACCCTCATGACCTCATCAGAAATCTATAAATATGTATAATTGGTGGAAAACGAGGATATGAAAAATTGAATATACACTCATTTCAAATAGGCATTTCCCTCGAAGCGCTTATTGTGGGTAGAATGTAGTAAGTTTGGAGAGTGAAAATCCTAGTTAGGTGAAAAGAATATTGTTTATTTCGATTTTGATGTCAACAAATTGACGTTGTGTGTGGAAAATTCCAAAACAAAATTGTGCACTTGATTGCTATCGAGATGAATTCTTCTCGTGTTTTGTGTTGTTCAAAGATTGTTTTATATGAAATGTGGTTATTTGGGTGGTGGTGTGTATGAATTGGATGGAAACGATAGGTTGAAATTTTGAATTTTGGATTTTTGAATGAAAGATTTGTTTGATCTTTGATAATGAACAAGAAAGAGGATAAAAAAAAAAGAGAAGAATTGAGGGCAAGTGGAAATCAATTTTTATTCATATAATCGAGGTTGAATATTACAATAAATAACTCTTATAGGTATAAAACAACTAGCCTAAAATTACAAGAACTTCGAATACGCTATAAATTTATGAAAACATTAAATTTCATTCTTACAATTAAAATATGAATTAAGCTCTTAATTAAAATCGTATCTAATTCTATTTGCATTCTCTCTCTACCAGCTAAGTTATATGCAATGTTATAACTCATTAGCACGACTCAAATCAGTTTCTTGCAAATCAATAAACTATTCCCTTCTAGGTGTCAAACGAAAACTCTATCATGATAAATCAAGGATCCACTCACGAGTCTCGTTGTTATTGGATGTTTAATTAGTACCACAAGCTTTTGAAATATGATTAGAGTTTTGTTATATATACATCGGAGTTGATATCTTGGTGTACAGTCCTCTCACAATAGGGGAGCCTACAAATTTTTTTATTGAATGTGAGATCCCCTCTTTTGTTAGGGGGTGTACATCGGTATACAAATAACAAAACACATATGATTAATCACAACATGTACTAATTGAGGTTTAAATTTGACGATGCGTCTATGTTATCCCTTCTTCCTTTATGACAAGATTTCTAGCTCCAATATGCATTGTATTGCCTAACCTTGTCGAAAAGTTATAGCATGTGGCATTAATGCAATTTACCCTCTATCATCTAGAATCAAGCCCGAAATCTCATTCCAAGAACGATCTATCATGCCCACTCACGTTTCAAGCATGCTCATGTATTATTCACCCCACTTCACAAGAAAGCTCTTGAATCGATTTAAACACGGAGCCTCCAACTCTAATACCAATTGATGTAAGCAACAACTTCACAAAGATAACACCTACAATCTTTTGAAATTCACACACAAAATTGAGTAACAAAGGGTCAAACATTTACAACTGTAAAAGAGTTTTTTATATTCAAAGATTCACTCTATATCACCCAGAATCAAGTTTGGGACTCCCCTCCAAGTTCACTTTTCTTGGGTCCACCCCATTTCAAGTATTCTCCTATATTACTTAGTTCTCTCTTTTAGGTCGTTATTTCCTATTTGTCTAAGTGAATTTATCACTATTTGAAAAGTCAAGATTCTTTGTTCTATGTGAATTTATCACTATTTGTCTAAAAATATACTCTCCCACATACTAAATGGAATTTCTTATCTCCTTATTTGTTTCAACCAATTCATTCAAAATAATAATTACTCAAGTCAAATCTCGGGACAAATTTGAAAAAATTCACGATTACACAAGAATGCATATTGGATCTGTTACGCCTCATTCAATGAGGCTCTAAAAAAATGATCACGCGACATCTATATAATAAGCAAATACAAGTTGCACTCCACATCACCTTGCCTACTTGGCCAATTCGTTGAATCCCCACAAAGAGGTCGAACCCTCATGCAAAGGCCGAACCCTCATGTACGAAGTGAGACGATGTGAGGCACTATAGCCCTAATCCGAGGTGAATAACCTCTAAGCGTATGAGATATATTTTCCATAAGATCTCTGTATAAGATCTAATATTTATTGATGTGACCTCTCTGCAATAGTTACTCTATCAAGTCAACTTGTCAAGTATACTCCTTACATGTTAGGCCTAGGCTATAGAATAGCTAAGGTCACAAACATTAAATGTAGCTAAGTTTAGAAATGATAGAATGACGACTATGATAAGGTGCCTTGGCCGTTGAAATGAGGTTACGCGTCTCTTCATCCAACGGTAATCATTTTTCATTTTCTACTGTAAAGACACAAACTTAGTGCAATTTGAAGATAATACAGAGGCTGTTTGACACCCATTTTGTATGAAAATAATTTTTGGAATAGTAATTGATGGAAGATTGTGTGGTTAAAAAGTAAGGAGAATTTTTGGGTTTATGTATAATATTATTTTATTGATAGAATGTGTGGTTGAAATGAAGAAAAAGAAAAAGAATGAGAAATAGATGAGTGTCAAACATGGGCACAATTTTACACGCTTAACTGTAATATTTCTCTCTCTCATTCTACTCTCTATAAATCGATCATATCTTAACCATCGGTATCTGGAACACATTTGTGGCTCACATCTAAACACAATTCACATATACATTCTTGTAAGTGACTGACTTGACCGTAGGAGTGCATGCATTCGTCTCATCCACCTTCGGAGACGGTCACATGACGATTTGTCCAAGTGTGCAGCCAAGAGGTCACGTGGACGTGAATGGAGTCAAAATTTGTTGACCACGTCACCTGTACAGAAATCGAGGTTAACAAGATATAAAAACATTTTTAAGAAACAAATTTTTATAGGAAAGAGAATTGATGAGATACAAAGTTTTTAGTTACTTCGAAATTGTAAGAATAGTTTTGAATAATTTACTTTCCTCATCACAATATATGTTAGATGCAGCATAACAGCATCGTGAGCTAACCTAACTAGCTATTTGCCTTTTTTTAGAGTTTTACTCCTAATATCAACAAAAGATTCATATATTGTGTTAAAATTTGGGTGTGACCCGAATTCCTTATTTGAACTATTGAAAAATTTTAATTGAAGTGCATGCCAACAAGAATTAGTTTGGAATGCTATTGGAGTCTTATGTCAAGTTGAAATTCTATTTTGGAAGCCAATTTGGAGTTGAAAATTGGTATTGGACTTGAAGGGTTTGGACATCCCCTACATGATCCATATAAATACTAGGCTCTTCTATACAATTTTATAATGTGAGAAAATAGATTACTAGAAATATATGATCTATTGTTATTTTCTCTTCTTCATTATTTTTGAGTCAATAAAATCTTTAATTCCTCTATCATGTTTCTTATCTTTATTATTCTTTTACTTGATCTAATACTTCATTATTTACCATATAATCTCAACAATTCATTTTGGTGGTTGGTTTCATCAAGTGGTATTCAAATAATACATAATTTTTGTATTTTCAACATTGCTAACAGCGATCCGGACATATTAATATTTTTTCTAACAAGAGATATTTTAGTTGTTTCATAACAAGTGGTATTAGAGCGACAAGTTCAGCAATTCTGCAAGAGTGCATAGTTTGATTTGTTCGAGATTTTTTATTCGTGATGGCTTCCATGATGTATAAAATTTCACTTTTGGATCGGATCACTAGTTTTTTGCTATGACAAGTTAAGATGCGTGCAGTACTCGTACAGCAAGATTTGGATAATGCGTTGTTGGAAATTGACATGATGCCCATAACTTTGACCACAGAGGAGAAATTATGGAAGGATAAGAAGACAATTTCTNGTAGTCATACACAATTGCTCTATGGTTGAAGTTGGAGCAATTGTGTATGACTACAACTCTGACTAGCAAGTTGAACCTCAAGCAGCGTTTATACTCTCATCGAATGACAGAATTGAAGATTACCTAACTATATTTAAAGAGATCGTCACTGATTTGAAAACTTTGGAAGTAGAGTATGATGAAAAAGATTTGGCCTTGATCCTATTGTATTCGATGCCTGCTTTGTTTTCTTCATTTAGAGACATGATCTTGTATAGTCATGATACTCTCACCATAGAGGAGGTGTATAATACTTTGTATTCAAAAGAGAAGATGAAGCATCTGATTTCTGAGGCCAGAGATGGAGAAAGCTGGTTGCTCATGGTGGTTCTGGAAGGGGCGTATCGAAGTGCAAGTTCAGTAATCAGATTTGTAACTACTACAAGAAGAAGGGGCACATGAAGAATGCTTGCTACAAATTGCAGAATAAAGAAATGTTGGCTGCAAGTCAATATAGAAAGTAATCAGAGATTTCAAGTGAAACAGACCTCGCAGAGAACATTGTAAATGGGGAAGATCTCTTGGCTATTTTTGACATCGAGTCTAAATCAGATGAGGATTGGATTCTAGATTCAACGTGTGTGTTTCATATGTGTCCTAATAAGGACTTGTTTACTACATATAGACCATTTCAAAAAGTGTCATGGTTATGTGAAACAACGCACCTTGTCGGATTGTTAGAATTGGTATGGTCAGATTGAAGCTATTGGATGGGACAATTAGAACATTTGGCCAGGTTCGACATGTTCCGAATTTAAAGAAGAATCTCATCTCGTTATCCATTATTGATTCAAATGATTATAAGTTCTTTGGTGGATGTGGAATTTTGAAGATTTGTAATGGTGACCAAGTTGTATTAGAGGGATATAAAAAGTCTCAATTATACATTTTGTAGGATCGTGCAGAATCTAGAAGAGTCAATCAGCACATATTCATTACTGTGGTGGACACTCAGTTTGGTACAATACCTTTAGGAGCTCGTATATGGTCGAATTTGAATAATACTGCTAAGTGAATTTCAGGAGATATGGATAATGCTGCTTCGCCATCATCAACTGCGGTGTCATTATATTCAATTGTTAGGGATGGACTCAGTGGAAAATGGTATGTAGATGCTCATTTTGTTGAGCATGCTTTAAGTGGAATAGAAGGTGTTCAATTTAGCAAGGGGCCTTTAGTAAAATTATTTGGTATTGATTCTGCATTGGGGTGTGTTACAGCCTATTTTGGTAAATTATAAAATCATTATGATTTTTGGGAATCGGAGATAATTCGACAAGAGTAGTGCTTTGATTCATTGTAAAATGTGGAGTATTGTGTTTTGTTGGAGAAATTAATTTTTTAGTTATTGTTGAAGAAGTCAGTTGATTCTTTGGTGAAATTTATGTCAAGGTGAAGATTGTTAGAATTTGTGCATGACCCGAATTCTTTGTTTGAAGTATTGAAGAATTCTAATTGAAATACACATCAAGAAGAATTCAATTTGGAATGCTATTAGAGTTTTATGTCAAGTTAAAGTTCTATTTTGGAAGCCCATTGAGAGTTGAAAATTGGTATTAGATTTGAAGAAGAGTTCGGGATGAAGAAAACAATTTGAGAACACAAAAAAAAAAAAAAAAAAAACTCTCAAGGCAGAACGGACGACGCAACGGCACCGCCTAACCTGTTTCAGGTTTTTCGCCTTTTTTTTTCTCATTTTTAGTCTTGGACTCGATTTTTTGGCATTCTACTTCTTCAACAACTCTACTAGGAGGGTTTAGATGTCTCCAACATAATTCCTATAAATATTAGATTCTTTTATACAATTTTATAATGTGAGAAAATAGATTACTATAAATATAGGATTTATTGTAATTTTCTCTCTTCTCCATTATTCTTGAGTCAATAAAATCTCCATATTTCTTGTTTTTATTATTCTTTTACTTAATTTAATAGTTTATTATTTGCCATATAACTTCAACAATTTATTCTGGTGGTTGGTTTCATCAAGTGGTATTCAAACAATATATAATTCTTGTATTTTCAACATTGCTAACAACGATCCGAGCATATTAATATTTTTTCTAATAAGAGATATTTTGATTGTTTCATAACATATTGATTTGACAATTTTTGTGAATTAAATGTGATTTCATCTTTTGCTGCCCAATAGAGAAATCCCTTCTCTGATTAAACACTTCAATAAAAAACTTATTAAAAAGATATAAGATATTAAACAATAATAGTATGATAGATAGAATATAATAGAATGGAAAATCAAGATAAATTATATGTATAATGGATTTACGTTATTTAAATAATACGGTGCAAAATTTATCTAAAACGAGATTGTTGTTCAAAGACCTGATCATTCCATGAGCATCATATTCTCATGTCATCTTGCAAGCCTATAGTGGGTATCGTAATTTTAGCAGAAATATTCAAAAGAACAAGTTAGAAAAACTCAAGATTTGCTTTCTTGAAGTTCAACTATAATGAGCATGCATCGCCGTGAGCTCCACAAGTTTAGAGGCTCATCTACATTATATATCCTTCATTTAAGTTCACATTATTGAATACAACACAAACCTCAAATATTTGATAAAAAAACCACCATATTTAAGCCCAAACACTACGCGTATCACTCAAGAGATCGAACTAATCTAGTCGAGGCCAAGCCCCTAAACAACTCTATTATTCTATACAAATCTTGATCTTACAAACTCTCTGTATGAGAAATCACTCAAGAAATCTAATATCAATTCGATCCGAAATCTCTTATTGAATTACTCAATCAATGAGTATTCTCAATATTATACCTTAAAGAGGACTCAAACCTCTATGCTCTTAGCACGAAAGTTTGAGTCTCGCATGTTTATTATTTCACCACAAATGCATCTTGAAACTGAATATTACTGCATTAATATAATGTCCATCAAGTGTAAAGTTAAAACATAAAAATTTGCATTTGTTTGTTATGAGAATAGACCATATATTCCCCTTTTGATTTTTGTTGAGACAAGGGTTTTGCATAAACATTAGAGAGAAGAAGATAATAGTCTTCATCTCCTTTGCTTTCATTATATAGAAAAGTCAAAAGTACAAGGAAATACAATAACCCACAATTACACTCTTACCTAAAATTCGTCTCTTGCCTAGGGATGGCAGTGGGACGGGGGTGGAGACAATCCCGTGCCCCGTCCCGTGCCTCGCCCCACATTAGGTGGGGCGCGGCGAGGCGGGGGCGCGGCGGAGATTTGCCCCGTTTACCACCCCGTTTAATTTTTTTTTATTTTTTTGTATTATTTTTTGTAATTTTTTTAAATTTTTTAATTTTTTTCTTTTGCACAGGGCGGGTTTGAGGCGGGGTTGCCACCCTATCGGTGCGGGTTTTTTTTGCCCCATTCAGGGCGGGGCAAAGCGGGGCGGGAAAAATTGACATCCCTACTCTTGCCTAATATAGGTGATTCTTGATTGATTTACTTCCTTAACACAACCCTTCAAGGTGGACCATATACATCATATTGGAACAAAGAACCTCAACCGATTCCCATTCAACAATTTCGTAAACACATCAGCAATCTAGTTTCCGATCTTTACAAATGATGTACATACATCACCACTCACTATCTTGACTCGAACAAAGTGACAATCAACTTCAATGTTTTTGACCTCTCATGAAAGACTAGATTCGATATAATATGTAGAGTAGTTTGATTATCACAAAACATTGGAATAGGGGTAGAAGGTGAGAAGTTGATTTCTTGAAGAAAGTGCTGCAACAATGTCAACTCGCTAGTAGTATGCTCACCGCCCTATATTCTATTTCTGCACTTAAACTTACTGCTACAATTTGTTTCTTACTTTTCTAAGATACTAGATTATGAACAAGAAAACTATAGAAACCAGTAGTGGGTTGTCTATCTAAAGGTGATCCTGCCCAATCTGCATAGATAAACCTTTCTATTTTGATATGCCCATTTGTTTATATAATAGTTGAAGAACTGGTGCCTTTTTCAAATATCGAATAATATGTATCACAACTTCCCAATGAGGAATCCGATGAGCATCCAAGAACTAACTAATGACACTAACGGCATAGGAAATATCTAGTCTAGTGATGGTAAGATAATTCAATTTTCCAATCAAATGACAATATTTATCTTGTTCTCCGAACAATTCTCCTTCATCCTTCAAAAGTTTTATATTAGGATTCATGCGAGTATCAACTTGATGAATTCCAAGAAAACTTCTCTCATCCAATAGGTTAAGTGCATACTTTCTCTAAGATAAGTTGATACCTACGGAGACCTAGCGAATTCAATATTTAGAAAATATTAAAGCTTGTCTAGATCTTTGGTCTAGAATATTGTTGTAGAAACTATTTCAGCAAGGCAATCTCATCTACACCATCACCAGTGATTACGATATCATCTACATAAGTTACATGGATAATATAACTTGCACCAGATCGTAGATGAAATACTGAATGATGTGTCTGACATAACTGAAGACCAAATTCTCATTTGTAATATTTGGCAACCAGTCGGGCTTTCAATCGATCAATAGTCCTATCAAGATTATACTTCAGAACATAGACCCATTTGTGACTCCTCAAAATTGGATAACAGACGAGGAGGAGCTAGAGTCTTATTAGCTAGTTAGTGAGACAATAACTTACCAAGACAATAATCAGTAGTTGATTCAAGAAAATGATCAACCATACTGAGATTGAGACATCCAAACATTAATGGGTTCTGTATTAGTAGATGAAATATATATATATTCACTAGAAAATCAAAACATTGAGATTGTGCTTGTAAATCGATTTATAATTTTTCGAGCCAACCAATATATATTGGAATCCCTGTATTTATAGAAGTAAATGAGAGATGAACGATGCAATTGATTGAATGAAACCCTAAACTTCACAGTAGTATTTATATCGCATCTAAGAACTCCTGAACTGAGCCCTTCATCTTTATGGTGGAAGAGACCCCACGAGCCAAAGTTGTCAACTTGAGTTCAGTTGTACAATTTTAGAAACGTAATCATGACCACCTAGTTTGTGTCACTACCTCCACACATAATCCACTAGAGGAAGAACTTTCACATACGCATGTAATCTCTATTTTTATAAAATGTTATTTCATTTATGAGTATTGACGTTTTATCTAACCTTGTTAAGAGCGGTAAATCAATTATATTGGTTATTATCTTAATATTTAAGTAAGGTAAAATTTTACATTCAACACCATCACCAAAATGAGCTTCAAAAATACTTTATAAAATAGTGCAGGGTAGCTACTATGGTGTCGAATTTTTTTAGCTTTAATATGTGCAGTTTACAGATGAAACCGTGCGAGTCAAAAATTCCAGACTTCCAGGCTCGGGGAGTTCAAGAAGCTGACAATCAATTATATATATTTTATGAATAAATTCATTCGAGATTCGAGAATAGAAGCTACGTCAATATATAATTCATAGATTTAATGTATTAATATTCTTCAACTATTATTTTATGAATTAGTTCTTATCAACTAAGATGCACACTCACATGGAGACGATCACATTGCAGCATGGATTAAGGATTTATTCAATTCAAGAACCAGACACAATAGAAGCCTCCCTTACCAATGCCTTCATTTCAAATTTCAAATTAAATTTGTCTTTGCCTTCTTTTGTGCTAGTATTTCTTAATTCATCAATTTCAAGTCTCTTTCAAGATAAATATAAGTACAAATGTCCCGTTTATAATTGTTTATATTTAAACTTTTAGGTGTTGTAAAATTTAAAATTATGAATCTTGAATGGTTTACAATGTATTCGTGCAATTCGTAATCCCAACTCCTAAACTTACAATTTTCAAATCGAAATTATTGTCTCAACTTTCAA
>CAIGRB010049360.1:0-19465 GCA_903798255.1 Fraxinus quadrangulata | reverse complement strand
ACTACTAGTGATTTTTAAGATGGATTCTTTGGATTTTTCCTACAAATTACAGATAATACTTAAAATTGACCAAAAAAAAAAAAAATACTACTAATTTGTTGGGCTGAAAATACGAAAGTCCTATCTTTGCCTAGATATTTCTTCTGATTGCTGGACCATAATCTTACATTATTAGTGGTACTTTCTTTAATAATAGAATAAATTATCAAGCAGTCCACGCATCCTTTTCGTGTTACAAATTATAATTTGAATGTAACGTGAAGATAATAACATGTCCAAATGTTTATATACTAGACGTGAATTAGGGATAAAGAAAAGTATTAAAAAAATTTATGAGAAAAGGACAACAAGACTATCAAAAATCTAACTCATATAATTCTTTTCTTAATTACTCGTAATTCTACTGTTTTTCTCTGATACTCTTCCAATTTTACTTTAAATTAAATTGAATGTATATTTACAAAATTCATGTGGTGCACGTAATTCCTATATTGTAATTTATATGAAGTCTTGGATTATTTTTTTAAAAAGTCAACTTTAGCCCGAATTTTTATATAACGATTATTGTTTCCATATTTAAGTGTTATGTTAACGTGTGTACTGCCTTTGCCCCTAACATCGAAGCTTCAAATTCAAGTCCATATTGATTATTGTTTTTATATCTAAGTAATGTGGGGGTCGTTTTATATTACCCTTAACAAAATATAAAATTACGCATGTATGTATGTATGTATGTATGTATGTATGTATGTATGTGTGTTTGTTTGTTTATGTATGGCTCGTGTCATAAGTAACAATCGTGGATAGATAATTGAAACTTAAAATTGAGAAAAGAAGAAGGATATTTGATAACGAGAGGGACATTTCTTAAACAAACGTAGAGAGTGACTGAGAAGAAAAGAAAGGCTAGTAAAGGGTTTGGAGAAGTATTAATGGCAAAGATTGTGTGGTGGCAGAGGCAGATGCTTATATTCAAGTAGCTGTGCCTGTATAGGTGCAATAAAGGAGGAGGGTGAGAGTGTTAAAGAAATTGGTAGGTGTATCAAATTTATAATGCTTGAGATACACATTTCTGCTTCTCTCTTCTCTTGAATCTTCAATTTCAACAGTGTCATTGTTAGATATAAATCCCATGCAGGTAATCATGATTTTGAATTTGGGATTGTGTGCTCCGTTTAATTGTTCTGCACCCACCTCCACTTAAGTATTCTTCCACTATCTGTGTGTGTATCAGAGAGAGAGAGAGAGAGAGAGAGAGAGAGAGAGAGAGAGTAGGGTTTGTCAAGAATTTATTAGAAGTCATTTTCTTGATTTGTTTCTTGTTGGGCTGTTTTGGGTCTTCAAGAGGTGTATCCGGTTACTAGTTACTCTTTGTCTTTCCTAATAATGGTGGGATTGTAAATTGCAACACTGTTTTTCATTCTTGGCACTGAATGAAATGGGAAGAATGAAAGGGTTTTCATCTTCTATTTTGCTTCTGCTTGTGCCATTAATCCTTTTCATTTTCTGCGAAGAATCTTCCGCCCAATATTCGACTTTGAATTACACAAAATATAGAAAAGTTAGTAGCTTGAGACTTGCTAGGATTCAGAAGCATTTGGAAAAGATTAACAAGCCTCCTGTCTTAACCATTCAAGTATGTCATCTTAACTAATTCTTGATCGAAATAATTTCTTTCGTACGATTTGTGTATGCTGTTATTGATTTTGGTTGGTTTTGTTTAGAGCCCGGATGGAGATTTCATTGATTGTGTTCATAAAAGAAAACAACCAGCTTTGGATCATCCTCTTCTCAAGAATCACAAGATCCAGGTACAATAAAGAGTTCAAATTCTCTCTCTCTCTCTATCTCTCTCTCTCTCTCTCTCACACACACACACACACTCTTACTTTTATTTGAGCAAGCGTAAAGCAAAAGAACTTTCTGGTTCATGGGTTTTATTAGTTTTTCAACTACCAACCACCCCACAAAATTTTTTCATCTCTCTAGAACAACAATAATATTTATTGTTAATTATATTAATTAATGCTAATTCAATTTTTACTATACGTGTACAAATTTATGACTTAGTATTTAAATTTACAGAGAGTTCCACCAGAAATGCCAAAGATGATAAAAACAGATGCAGTGAGGGAGAGAAATAGCAGTGAAGGTGAGAGATTGAGAGGTGGAATTGCTTGGCAAATGTGGCATCAAAAAGGGCAGAAATGTCCAAAAGGTACTGTCCCTATTAGGCGAAGCACAGTGCATGATGTTCTTAGGGCTAAATCATTGTATGATTTTGGCAAGAAACAAAGCAAAATACCACTATCTAGAAGGGTTGATGCACCTGATGTTCAGACTGGCATTGGCCATGAGGTACTACTCTCTTCATATACACCCATTCTGCAAAAGTGTGTATACTTGTATGTGTATGTGTGCGTCTAAAACCATGACGCTTGTCTGCGTCGTGTTGAACACGTCGATACCGATTTTTCAAAAAAGTACCAACAAGATAAGTTGTCGATATATTGATTAAATTCTTTAAAATTCTTCATTTATATATTGTAAATTTAATTTTATACTTATTATTTGAACTTATCATCAATTCCAATTAGGCTTCCCTTTGAGATAAAAATATTAAGCTCCTGTTTGTTTTTGATATTAATCTAAATTAAAGTCAAACAATCAATATTAAACATATATTTAATGGGTCTCACAACTTTTTAATAACACATTTCAAAAACTTTTATCAAAATCTACTAAAAATCTAATTTTAATCTCCACCAAACACTCTCTAAGTATATATCATTACATATCAAGTGAAGGCGTGAAGCTAGGAGGAAAATAACCTAGGGCAAGTAGGATAATCCGTGCCTGTCACGGTGCTTTTAATATTGTAGCGACTGTCTAGGATATAAAATAAGATAAATTAATTAAATAAACTAGAAATTGAACTCCCTTTGATTTTTTATTATTTTTTTAAATAATATTATGTGGCCTAGTTGACCAGTTCACTCCAGAAGTCAATCATATAGATATAATATTAAATATATAGGGCTTAGGGCAAATTTGGTGAACTTGTTTTCTCTCCATTAATTATGTATAATATTTTTAAATAATTTGTACGTTTGATTAATCTTTATTATTATGTAAGAAAAATTACTGAGGTAGGAATATCTATAAACAAGTATTGTCTCATAATTTTAAAATTATTTATTGTTAATATATTTAACACACAAATTAATGACCACAAGAAATAGAAATTATGAATAATAGAAGTTAAATATACGAAGTAGAAAGGAAGAATTCCGGTGATTTGTTTAGAGGATGTTTGGTGGAAATTAAAATTAGATTTTAATTGAATTGTGATAGAAAATTTTGAAATGTGTGGTTGAAAAGATGTGAGACCCATAAAAGATGTGGTTAATATTGATTGTTTGATTTTGACTTAAATTAAAATCGGATTTCATCCGGCCCAATTCTATTTCTATTGTTCTTTAAAAAATTATTATTATTGAATGTTTTCAATTTTAAATAACAAATGACAAGTTTTATTTATTTATTTATTTTTATTTGAATTAAAAGCATGCGATAGCATACACGACGTCGTCACAAGAGATATACGGGGCAAAAGCGACGATTAACGTATGGAATCCATCAATTGAAGTAGTGAATGAGTTCAGTCTCTCCCAAATATGGGTTCTATCTGGATCGTTTGATGGGTCAGATCTCAACAGCATTGAAGCTGGTTGGCAGGTACACCTTTTAATTTTCGTGCACTCACAATCGACACACGACATGTCAAAAGAGCTCATATAATACACGTCCATATTAAGTTTATATGAAGGATTTTGTACTTAAAAAAATTAGCAATTTATTTATATTAATTATGACAAATATATTAAGAGCAACACTATTTTTAGTTCTTAAAATGATTTCCATGTTATGTGTCAATAAATGATGAGATCAATAAAGTGAGTCTCATATTTATATATTTAATTGACTTTATCATTTCACTCAACATCACGTTCCACGTCACATGTGGATGAATTTCTAAAGTTTTGATGGTTGTACTAGTCAGGTTAGTCCGGAGCTCTATGGTGACAGTAGACCAAGATTATTTACGTATTGGACGGTCAGTTCTCTCTATTTTCAACCATGTTTAGTATTTTTCTTTTTGAAATTTGAATGACAATTCTTTGTTTTAACACTTTAGTTCTCTTCCGTACATAAAATGCACGAAGAATTTAATTTCTAACACAACTTGCTTATAGGTAAACTTTTAAGCTTAGCAAAACATATTGTCAATATGTAACTAGAGACGAGTAGGTATTAAGATCAAGAAAGATAAAACAATTAGGGTGAAATCTAAACTCGTGCTCATGTATTATTTTATTTCTCGTACAAGGTTGACTATGTGCCTATTTGATTTAGTTGAAAATTTAAAATAAATTTAAGTCAAAATCAACAATTAATTTTTATCGCATATTTTACGAGACTTGTAACTTTTCAACAGTACATTCCATCAGCCTTTTTTAAAATTTACTAAAAACATAATCTTCATCCAGTGCTTCAAATTCGGAGAAAAAAAAACTTATCTTGGACCATTAGAAAAGAATAATACTATCTAATACCAGTAGTGCTAGAACATTAATTTTATAAGTTCAATTAAATTGGTCATATAACTTTACATTTAAATGAATTTATCATTTTATGTCATATAATAATATTAGTCATTAGAAAATGCTCAAATTACTCTTTAAAGTAGTCATCTTGAAAATTGGGGAAGAGGGTCCAAATGCACATGAAATTGTTTAGCTGGAGAGAGCCCAGAGCACATTATTTTAATTAATCTTGAAATGTGACAATTCCTATTTACACGGCAATTAATTGATGGCATGGTGGTCCACATATATTCATGGTATTCAACTAATTATTTCTGCAATTAATATTTGCATCTGGCATGGGGAATCTTGGAATTCAGGAAATTCAATAACTTGTCACTGCATTTAAGTGTACCCCTTTTCCCTTAGCTGTTATGAATATGTCTACAAGAAATTCAAATCTATAATGAATCGCGAATGATGATAGGGATCGTTTAACATGACTTTTGATTTTATTTTTGCTTTTCCTTTTATTTCCGGTAGAAAAGTTTCCTCGAGAATTTATCTTAATTTTTGTTCGAAAACTAATTTTTAAAGAACTTCCTATTCCAAAAGTACTTTAATTAACAAGGAATTGAACAGAATTAAAGAAAATGGTTCATGTATTAATTTTCAAATTTATTATTCATAATGTTTAGTATGTGTCGATGTCATTAATTGTAGTAACATTAAATGCGGATTTGTTTTTTCAATATATTTTTGAATCTCGACGCGTAATATTGATTTAGCGGATGTGTATGTATTAAGGTGTCTCGAGATATTGACATCTTCTCCATTACTTAAAGAAGATAGTATCTCGAGATATCAAAAGCAAGTTGGGAAAAATGGATTTCAACTCACATAGCATAACAAAATGAGCCATAATTGTATACCTTTAATAATACCACAATCGAATAATTAAATGAACTTATTTCTTTATTTTCCTTCTTTTTGTCAATAAATTGTAGAGTGATGCATATCAAGCAACCGGATGCTACAACCTTCTATGTTCGGGATTTGTGCAAACGAACAGTCGCATCGCCATTGGAGCTGCCATTAACCCGGTGTCATTGCAAAATGGAAATCAATACGACATCACCATCCTCATATGGAAGGTCCTTAACATCCAAAATATTAACATACTTTAAAGCATAAATTTTTTTTTTTTTTAAATTATAATTTTTTTTTCAGGATCCAAAGTTGGGAAATTGGTGGATGGGCTTCGGCGACAATACTTTAGTGGGCTATTGGCCCACTGAGCTCTTCACGCACTTAGCGGACCAGGCCACAATGGTCGAGTGGGGTGGGGAGATAGTTAATTCTCGGCCCAATAACGAACATACGTCAACCCAAATGGGCTCGGGCCATTTTGCTGAGGATGGTTTCGGTAAAGCTAGCTATATTCGGAACCTCGAGATAGTGGACTCGGACAACAGCCTAAGCTCGGCCCAAGATATATCAACCTTGGCTGAAAATACAAATTGCTACAATATCAAGAGCTCCTATAACAGTGAATGGGGCATACATTTTTACTATGGTGGGCCTGGGAAAAGCCCAAAATGTCCATGAAAAGAATTAAAAAAAAAAAAATCCTACTGCCTAATTATTCCTTTAATTCTTAAAAATGTAGAATTATGCTATTTCCAACCATGTTTCTGCCTTTTTCAGTGTTTCAAAGTTTTGTCTTGTTGATGAGAAACGAATGTTTGTATTAATAAGATCAAAAGCATCAAACAGGGTGGGGAAATAGCAAAATTTTATTTGAATTGTACATTGTTAGTCCATAATATATTTTTCGTGCTTCGAATATTTGTATTTAAAGCTTATTTGTCAAAATTATTTTCAACCTTTCCTCACTTTCTAACCTCACATTATCCAAAAATTTTAAAAAAAAAATTGTTTTTCCCTTCAAAAAAATTTTGTATGAAAACTAAGTTATCACAAGAATTATATCGTGTCATTATTTGGTAAAATTAATATTTTTTCTATTTACTAATTTCAACTGAAATTTAATAATTTCTAATATATTGTACACGGCCAGTCCTGAAAATTTTGATGCCCTAGACTATAAATTATCACGAGTTCCCTACACATAACTTTTTTCTACTAGCATATTAGCAACAAACATGGCCAAATCAAATAGTTTCTCATAATGAGAAATAACCTATAGTACTCGCTAACCGTTTATTTATTCAAGAATCAATTTTCGTGTTCAAGAAATATAATATAAAGGTTTTTTGAAATTAGTGAGGTATTGGGTAGTGCCTACTATTTATTAATTAAAATATCATATATTTAAAAATAAAAATTTAAAAGCAGCAATAAATTAAAAGACAATATTAGTAGGGAGACCCTACTTTATTTGCACTACCATAAAATATCTAAGTGGAAATTACACCCAACCATATTTTTCAACTTCCAATTTCAAAAATCACGTATAAGAATTATTTATACAAGAATCGTATCATAATTTATTTTTAATATTAATAATATTATTAAATTAATTAACCTACCACCATCAATCCACCCAACCCAACAAAGCCTCATTCATTTCAAACAATCTCATTCATTTCACACCAATCCATTTTGCTTCATCATCTCACATATTCGCCGACAACCGACAGCTTCAGCACCTTGTGGGACAGGTACAGCGTCGTTTCCTAGTTCAGCAGCGGCGATCTCTGAGGCACCGCTATGCACAAAGTAGGGAGCGGCGATCCGCCACTGCTTCGTTGATCTTCGCGGCTCACGAAGTAGCTACGATGTCATCACTGCTACTTTGTGCGCTGCTACGTTTTCTTTCCGTTTTCTCTTTTATTTTCTCTCCATCCGTTGTGTGTTGTGTTGATGGTTGTGGTGTGGTGTGGTGTGGTGTGGTAGAGGTGAAGATCATGGTGGATTTGAGGAGGTAGTGATGGTGATTTGTGGATGCAAGCTGTAGTAATGGTGCTGTGGGGATATTTGTTACAGGTTTGGGAATTTTTTTTGTTGGGGTGGTGGTGGTATAGGTGGTGATGATGGTGCTACAGGGGGTTGGTGAAGGTGGTTGATTGCGTTAAGACTTTGGTTTTGGTTGTTGCAGTGGTGGTGGTGACGGTTTACATATTTTGGCGGTGGCGAGCGACAGTGGTAATCGACGGTGGTGATGTTGGTGGTTGGTCGTGGCAATGGGTGCGATAGTTGTGGGTGTTTGTGATAAATTATTTGATTAATTTTGACCAGTAAATTGGTTCATTTGTGACCAATAAATAATATGTGATCAAATATTTGAATTGTGACAAATAAATTGAATATTTTGTGAATATTATGTAATCGATAATTTGTGGCTGATGAATAATATGTGACCTACACATTTGAAAATATGTGATCATCAAATAAATTTAGGCTATAAATTTTTTGATTTGTGACCAATAAATAAATTATGTGACAAATAAAAAAGTTGTAACTTTAAGTATGTAAATGTGGCCATTAATTGTGTAATTGTTATCTTAATATATTTAATTAGTAAAATATTTTTAAAATTATTTATTTATCACTCGAGTTTTGAAGATTTAAACTTATTGTTTGAGTTTTGAATTGACATATAGTTTACACTTGATATATGAATTTTTCTCAATATCTAATGTAAGAAAATTGAGGACATTCCATAATAATTGTTTTTGGACTTTCAAAAAAATTTTGAGGCCCTAGGCCCCAGAACCGACATTGATATTGTACATGCATAACACTATATTTTTATTTATTTATTATTATTAATTGTGAAAATTAAAGCAAAAACTCATTATAAAATATCGTTATTGAACAAGCGGCACAATAGAAAGCAAAATATAAGGGAGCCAGTTCAACTTAATAAAGGAGTATATATTTAGAAAGACAGATTGGTGTATTTGTATTCGTACGCAAAAAACAATAGAAACTACATCGTACCTTTCATGGTAGAGTTACAATATCGAGTAGAGTTAGACATGTGGAAGCTATGGTGCTCCCTGCTCCAAATAACACTCAAAGCATCACATTCGAATGCATTGATAATTATAATATCAAGATCTTTAGCAAACATAAGGTCGAACGCTCTACTGTCTTGACATCTCAAGTTTAGGGACGGATACATAAATTTATGTTGGGAGAGATGGAATTTAAATTTTTTAATATAATAATATTTATATCTATGTTCTTAAAAAATCTCATTCGATATAGAGTGTCAAACAATTGGCAAGAAATCCATCCTTTATTTTGTTATGATGTACCGCCCTCACATGTTTCCTTGGTGAAATGATTGCTCATCAGAGGTGGTAAAATATCGGTAATTTTGGCGCAAATGATTCTTTCAGATGGATTTCATCAAAAAGAGCCGTTAGTTTTGTGCGTGAAATACATTTTATTTTATAATAAATTGCATTATGTAGTCCAAACTTTAACAAAAGTAGTAATCTTGCCCCTAATCAAATTTTTATCAAGTTGTTGACGTCGAAAATTGTATAAACAAGACTCAAGCCAACTTAAAATATAAATAACAATTTTATTGATAATGATTTATAAATTACTACAAGTTTGCTCTTTTTTCTCAAGGAGATATTTGAAATATAAAGTGTTTTTAACTTCTTCTTTTTTTTGTCCTTTTTTCCTTCAAGACTCTCATTCCTCCTTCTATAAGCATGGTTGGATTGGTTATTGAACTCGGTTATGTCAAGTTATTATGAGTTAACTTACATGTGGTCTCAACAATTAATGAATTAATTAAGGAATGAAGCTAATGCATTTGATTGGTGGGAGCTGATATAAGACCTTACAAATGTCACTTGTTGATTGACTATTTGTACAATGTGTAAGGAATCTTCAATCATTATGTCCCCTCGAACTTAGTAGTAACTAATACGAGCTGATCTCAAATATCCGAGTTTAAATTAGAATGAGCCTAATGCATACAACAAACCGTACTTAATGACATCGGAGGTCGGATGTCAACACAAGTTTTGTCCCTAATATTTGAGAAATAGCAAAATCAATCTTCCTATCAATGTATTCGACAAATGATCCAACCTTTAAAGTAAATAAATTTCAAGACAACTTCGTTATTCCGAGGCCATCTCTACCCTCCAAAGAACACTTCTAGTCCTCCACTACCACATTGTTGTTGCCTCCATACTATCACCACCACCCTAAAAAGGGAAATTTCCATCGAAATTCACCAGCAAATAGGAGAAGAAATCCCACCATGATTTTGTAGCAAGTTTTGACACCCAATAAATTCGAGCAATAATGTTAAAACGATGTTGGATAAGTTATATCGACACCTTAGTGATGGTTCGACCCATAAATAATTTGGGCTACTAAAAGCAACTTAATTAAATTAATGTTGAATGTGCTCCAACACTTTGTGGATGGCCAAGTTGGAGATGGATTTAGTGGTTGGTGGTGATATTGGATTGTTAGCCATTTTGCCTTATTATGTTGGCCCATTTAAGTGGATGTCTTAGCCAAACTTACCATATAACTTAAATTGAGCTTATATACGCAACCTCTCCTTCTAGTCGTGTTCTATGAGCGTGTGAGAGAAAAGAGAGACAACCTTCATTCTTGTAATTGAGAGCTTTCTTGGTGTCTTCCTCCTTCGTCTCTCCCTTTATGGTATTGCCACTACTACCACCATCATCCTTCGTGACTATGAAGCTTGTGGCAACCAAGTATGAAACAGTTATAGGTCGAGCCTTCTTAGTTGGTATTTGTTTGGTTGAATAACCAAGCCCGATTTCAAGATTTCTCGATGTTTTCGCCAACAAATAGCCCTCATTTTTGCAATTGAAAGCTTTGCTTGGTGTCTCGGTATCTTCCTTATTCTTCTTTCCCTTTGTGATATTTCTACTACCACCGTCGTCATCCTTTGTGGATGTGAAGCTTGTGGCAACCAGGTGTGAAAAAGTTGTGGGTCGAGCCTACTCAGTTGGTGTTCATTTGATTGAATAACTGAGCTCGGTTTCAAGATTTCTCAGTGTTTCTGCCAACAAATGATATCAAAGCTTGTGTCATTGAGAAATCTATAATTTTTGAGTGCAAAAATTGGCTAGAAAAGGTTGAAATAAAGCTGAAAAATTGGGTGAAAACCAGGCTAAAAACTATCTAGTATGCAAAAATCTAATCGCAACTGTAAACTTGATTTCTGGCCAAACTAGAGACCGATGGAATAAACCAAGGCCATACTCGGACTCAGCGGAGTACTAATTGAATATATCAATTGTCCAGTTAAATTTTTTACTTTTCCATATAGAACGTGGCACTATTATGCACATGAATGAGTTAGCATTGTACATAAGTAAGTTAATTCATATTTATTAAAAGTTGAAAACGTGGACCTTAAATGTTAAATCCCAACAACCACTAAATTTCACATTCTTCGACCTAATCTAGGATAGTTTGGGGGTGGTTAATCTATTGTAGGGAGACATAGAGGTAGATGTGGATTTCATGTGTGTTAAATTTATGTGGATTGTCTAAGATCAATGAGATGAAATAGGGTGAAAATCTTAAGTTAGATATCAATTATCGAGAATGAGTGTTCAATGAGGAGTATTGCACTAATCACTATATAAAAGATAAAAAGATGACATGTTGTGAAGCTACCCTAAAAGATCTCAATGAGAATAATTATTGAAAATCCCAAAAAGAAAACAAAAAAAATGAATCAGTCTAGTGCATAAAATAGAATACGCATAGAAAATTTGAAAATACAAGTGCATAAAACAGAAGACGCACTACATACCTTAATCAAGCCACAAATACTTGTTTTAGAGATATTTGACAAAAGATTAGTAGCTTTGTTGATTATTGGAGGTTGAAGTGGTAAAAAATAAGGAGAATCCTCATTTATTGATGTGTTAAGTTGCACTTTGTAAAATCTAACTAAATTAGAGAGTTTAAGGATTAATGAATTGAAATTTAACCTTAGAATACCTCTTGGGAAGAGAATAAAAAAAATTAAGTTTGGTGGTGTGCCAATCTCAAGAGTGAAGAAATGATATATTTGACTATTGAGGTTGGAAATTGAACCAATCTGTGAATGTGCAGCGTTGCACTTGATTCTTTATGTACATACCCATTTTTTATTAGGTGTGTGAGAATTTGGCTTTGACATTATGATTTTGAACCAGTTCAAAAATTGGATATAATGTTTCAATCGTGAGCAAAAAAAGCAAGCTATTTAACTAAACTTGTTTTATTTGAGTCGAAATGTTTAGTTTTGTTTGTGTGTTTTCATTAGTTCTTTTCTTTTCTTTGTGTTTGCTCGAGTACTAGAAAAGTATTAAATTTGGGGGTATTTGATGAGCGTGCTTCACTCAACATATTAATGTTACTTAATCTTGATATTTCGTTTAGATTTTTGTTTTTCGTATTATTTTATAGGTTAGGTAAATTGGTATGAATAGTTCAAAACTTGGAGAAAATAGTGATGTTCACATAAATCAAGGAGAAGTTGATGTAGATTTTGTAAAACTCAATGATTGGAGGCTAAATTGAAAGAAATAAGTGAATAACAACGAAAATTGGTGAAATTCAAAGTTTAAGGACTCAATTGAAACTTTGTAATAGTTGATTCGGACTATAAAACGATAATTGAAGATTACTAGGAATCAATTGGATATAACTAGAAGTCAAAATGAGTGAAATATGATCAAAATATTTTTACAAATCAATTTTTAACCGTACAAGTATGCTTCAAAATTTTAGCCAAACAACGAGACACATTTTTGTCATAGTAAACGTTCGAATTGAAATGAAAATTTTCTAATAAAGTGGTAGCTCTTTGAGTTATTTTTTCAACTCACTTTGAATCGCCTCAATCGAATATCGAAAAAGAAAGTCACGATAAAGATACTGAAAAGCACACAGTGTAAGCAAAGCGGGGTGAGCGCCTAGGTGCTATCCTTCAGGCACTTACAGTTTACCAGACTAGATGACAACACATACTATCTGATCCCCGGATTAAAGTTCTTACAACTCTCTTGAAAACTATGCTTCCCTACACCAATCTTTAGCTGCAATTTTCAAAACTCTCCTGGAATCTGCTACCCTACAGCACTCATAGCCTTGCGAATCATCTATCTTCTGTGGATCACGAAGAACACCTAGTTCTTCATCAACTGGAACTCCAATCAACTTCACTCGATCTTCTGCAACTCTAACAAATGTGGAGGAAAGAACGATTTGGTATTTGAATTATGAAAGTAATATTTTTCTCACTTGAACAATCTCACAAGACGAATGTTGAAAGAATGAATATGTATGAATTCTCTCTGATGAAACTCTCTCAATGATCAACCTTTACAAATCACATTCAGATGTGTTTTGGTATTTATAGGTAGGTTAGGAAAGTAATGGGCCGGGAAAAAAGCCTTTAAATCGCGAAATAAATTTTTTTTCGACAACACCATCGTTCGAGCGAGGGCTCAGCGACAGTTGAGCAACAGGCTGTCGCTTGAGCGAAGGTAGGGCAACAGTCAAGCGATGGAGGTTCTGTTTTTTATGTTCGAGCCAATGTATGGCGACAGTCTAACGAAAATCCGCACCGTATTTTCCTTCTTTTGACATACTCGAACCCTAGACATAAAAAAAAAAAACCTATTTTTATATAATTGCACGTTACTCCTTCACTTTTTACAACAGTTACAATTAAGTCAATTTGTTTACAGAATTGCCAATTACATAATTAAAAACATAACACTATGTTTTACAAGTTTCAAAAGAAAGTATAAATCATTTGAAGCGATTCCACATAAGCACTATAAAACTTGATAATTCTTAGATTTCTAATTTGGAATGGAAATATTTGAATTGAATTCTAGAAATAACTTTTACTTGGCACTCGAAAGAGTGAGTAGAATTATATTAAAGTTCTTGTTTATAAACTTTGGAAAATCAAATTTGAGATAATTAGAGCCTTGAGAAACATTGTTGATAGTTAGACAAAATTAAAACCCAGGGCACTTATATTGATTAATCCTTAAAACTTGCATTAAAATCGTTGAGTTAGTCAAACATTCACGATAGATTTAATTAAAAATGAGCTAAGTAATTTGTGTTAGGATTTATGGTTGAAATTTAACATAGCATTGATTAATTTTAATATTTGCTTTTTGATATTAAAATGCTTATTTTCATGTGTATCTATTATTGTATTTATTTTCATTTATATGGTCAATTAATGATTATATTTAGTGATTTGTACATCGTTCGAGAAAAGATTGTGCATTTTAGACCAAATCGTAGAAACCTTATGTTTGTGTAGGGGATAGAGATATACCCATAATACTAGGTGACTCATTGAGTTATTTTCATAGAGAATTAATGCGATTATTTGATTTTAATCGACATAGAGATATAGTAGGTTAAATAAATTCATTAGGGTTATTTTCGCTCGAGAAATGTTAATTAAAACTGGAAAATTGGTTCTAATTTTATAAATAAGTAATTTATTAATTGGATTGTTGAAAAATTAATTAGGCGAATGTTTAGCGAAACCATGAATCTCAACCATGTTTTTCCTCCGAAATTTCCAAATGTTTATGGTTTCTTATTTTGTAAATTTTTAATTAATTTTCTTTATCTTTCAAAATCAAATTTTATTGTGTATTTGTTTTTAATGTCAAAATTAAATTGACTAAAGTTGTGTAATTGAAATCAAATATTTTTTGAGAGATCGACAACATGGACTCAAAAAGTCCAATTTATTACTCGAACGCGACCCTTGCACTTGTGGTATAATCGGTATAGTTTACACGTAACATGGTTCATTCCATTTCTCAATTCATACATTTTAATTCTTTAATATAAGGAAATCAAAAAACTGGTAAGAAGTGCCATTAAATTTCATGGTTGCGACCAATATTTTCGTCGCATTCTCTGAAACACATTTAATGATTTCTTATAGCCATGCCGCTTTGAAGAGGAATTGAAGGGTCTGGAATTTCTAAATAAATTTGAACAATTAAAATGTTCTAGAATTCCAAAAATACTTTTGAACAATTAGAGAGTCTATAATTGCAAAAACATTGGAAGAGAACACACTTTATGTTCTCTCTATATCTCCATGTCATTCTATGCAAAATTTTAAATCTAGAAATAAAAATAAACAAGCTAATAAAAGATGAGGAAATATAGCTCGACATAAAAGAAAAAAATTATTATCACAAAATCTCATGAAACCAAAATAAAAGATGAATAATGTTTTCACCATTTTTTATAGATGCGAAGCGACAAAAAATTGGGATGGGTGGAGTTGCAGGGGCTGGGATGGTGACTACGGGAAGGGAGGTTGAAGGTCGTGGCGAAAGGATAGGACATTTAGGTGGGGTGGACAATTTTAGTCGGTGCTTACATTGTAGTGAAGGCTAAGAGTAGATGTTTTTCGACGGTCTGGGTGGGTGGGTTGGTTAATTGGAGAAGAAAAATAATTTTGTTTTTCTTTTTATACATTTGTATTGCATTTAGATATTTTTTATTTAAAGATAAAAGTTTACAAAAAAGGGGACTTAGTTTGCTATTTCTCAAGAATTAGATATAAAAACCTAATGAAAATTTAGTTAGAGAAATCGCCATATTTGAGACAACATTAAGAAATTTATTTTTTAAAAGAAATGTACTTCACGCACAAAAATAATCGTACTTGTGGACAAAATCCATCCAAAAGGACTCATTATGCCAATAATGCTAAAATTTGGGACTATTTGCGTAACTCTTCAAAGGTTTGAACTAAAAACGTAAGATCAACAAAGATTTGAGACAATATGCGTCAATTTCCCAGAAACAAAAGGTACGCATCCCGTTTAAAAGGGTTTTTGCGGATACAGCATAAAAAGTATACATTCATAAGAGCAGGCAAAAGAAATTTGAGTGATTTTTAGGCATATAAGAATGAAGGTAAACGAAGAGGAAACGAGAGGCGAATTGGTGACTCCAGGGGAAGTTCTAGGAAAAGCAGCGGAGTTGAAAGCAGGAAAAGGTGCTTATGTTTCATCCCATAATAATACCGTGTATGCCTCTCTGACTGGATTCCGAACCCTTACCTATCCTCCCCCTGACTCTCCTGACCCGGTAATCATTCTGTAATCACATTTTCGATTTGTAATTTTCTGTTACATGAGATTGAATTCAAATTCTGGGCAACCCATGAATAGCGCCATGTCAATTTTTTGGGGCTGATAGTGGATTTTGTATTTGAATTTTTGCTTGTAATAAGAGGATTTGATTTTTTTGGGGTTATTTGTTAGAGGCCAACAGTGGATGTGATTGGTCATAAGGCCCATGGTGCCGTTCCCGAGATTGGTGCTACTGTCATTGCAAGAGTAAGGTTCTTTTTATCGCTAGTACTTTTCCTAGTTAAATTTATACATGTTAATCTCGGTTTTGAATTTTCTGGCAACTGTGCATATTAATATTCTCGAATTGCTTTGATGGAGTTTAGCTGCTTCGTCTTAGATAAAAATAGGTTACCGCAAGATAATATTAATGAGGATTTACGGGGTTAATTACTTTGTGGGTCAATGGGTTGGTGGATAAATTGGATAATGGCTAAATTTTAAATTTTTAGATGTAATATGTCTGTCTTCTAAATAGCTCATTGAATATAGTTATATTGTCTAAGGAAATGCGTGCCAAGTAACCAGTATCAGATTTGGCTTCAAATTAATAGATAGGAATTTGGAATCATATGATTTACCTCAATAAGAAATCATATCCTAATTATAACTTGAATTTTGCAAAATCATGCGTACTTTCAATACCAATGATTCTACATATCTGTGAATATACCTTCGAGTTTGGATTCTTTCTTCAAGCATAGGTCAGTCGTTCAGGTGTATGTTATTCTTTAATTAATTATATAGGAAATATAAGTAAAAAATGGGGAGTTGGCATGGAAGAATTGGCCATTTCAGGTTTTTTTTTTTAATTCTTGCCTAAAAAAATTGATGTCCATGGACCATGTGAAAACTATTGTAACATTTTGGAGCAAACTTTTCCTTCTAATAACAGATTATACACTTCTAAAGCCACCCTCATCTTTTACAGTATTTTATTGATTTTGACAGGTTACTAAAGTGACGGCTAGAATGGCTTCAGCAGATATAATGTGTGTAGGTCCCAAGTCTGTACGAGAAAAATTCACAGGAATTATTAGGTATGAAGAATATTTTAAGCTGATGGTTGACAATTGTCAATGAACTACTGAATGATGATAAGATTTGCTTAAGATGCTAGTTTCACAAAATGATGAAAGAATCCCTTTTGCATTTTTTATATTTGAAATGTCAAAAAAGCGTTCTTTGTATTTCAACCTTCTCCCTATCCATTGAGTCGAGTACAGAAAAGAAAAGGGATAAGAGAAAAGTCTTATATATCTTATTGTTCCTATGTGATTTAATTTTGTACTGTACTTCTAAGTCTGAGATTAGGGTTTGACCTCTTTCCAAAATTTGTCTTCTGGTTAGGCGCTTGATGTTAAGTTTTCCTGCAGAATCATTGTTTATGTGAGAGCTTGATACCATAGCTTGCAAGTTTTGACACCTAAATCTTTTTATGGCCTTTGAGAGATGTTAATGGAACTAGATTTTATATTACTTGTCTTCATTATGTGATAAGATTTCACAAAAGGATGAAGTGTTGGATTGAATAGATTAGCAAAAAATGATACATGTAGCTGACCACTAGCTTACCAGGAATGGTGCTTACTTTTTTGTTGTAAATTTCTCTATCTTGTGTTTAGTCTTCAACAATCTGTATGCTGCATATGCTTCTCTTTGGGATAACTTAAATAAGTTAAGGAATTGCTTATTATACCTGTAGCCTCTGATTCAGAGAAGTCAACATCTTTATATTGCCTTATTACTTAAGAAAATGTACGTTCAATCTTATTCCTTCAATGGGTTCATTTAATGCGAAAATGACAGTATCCAGCTTGCCATTTTTATGGCAGATTTGATGTGATGATGGCCTCTTGTTGTGGTATATATCTAAATAATGATGGGGCAAGTAATCGATGCTTCTCTTGCCTATTTCTCTGCTTCAAAATCATTCACAGAAGCAAAATACTTCAAATCTCAATATCAACAGTTTACATCATGTTTTTCAATGATCCAAAATTTTAAAATGATGGCTTGATTCATGGAAACTTGATTGAATCTTCTATTTATGAGCTTGATCTGTCACTGAGAATTGATTTTGTCATATGTAACAGGCAACAAGATGTCCGAGCAACTGAGATTGACAAAGTAGATATGCACTCCTCCTTCCGCCCGGGTGACATTGTTAGAGCTTTAGTTGTATCCTTCATGCTAAGATATAAATGTTTCTCATATATCACTTTCTGGCAAAAAGATGTATGTCTCCAGGAATGCCGAGTAAAGTAACCTTTATATTGTTTCACTAACAAACATTAGTTATTGACAAAGCTTTGATCTGATAGAACTTTTCATGTACTTCTATTGCTTTTTGGCGTTCTTTTTTTTTTTTTTTGGTCTCTGAGTTGTCTCTGCCTAGAATGTTTTGATTGGATGAAAAACTTTGATTAAATTGTTGAGTCTGAATTGTGAGCCTTAATTTGTTTCCTTGTAAAGCTATCCCTTGGAGATGCTAGGGCATATCATTTATCAACTGCAAAAAATGAGCTTGGTGTTGTATCTGCAGAAAGTGCAGCAGGTATTTTCCCTCATTGTTCATACTATAAAATTTGTTTCTTAAATAGCTACTTTTGAAATTGCCAGTTTTTCCTCTGTTTATGTTCTTCAATAAATTATTCATCCTAAGTTATTCATCTGTCGACAATCAATTCATATCCAGTTTGCTGTGCAAAGATCATTCGCCAGCTAGTTTTTCATGCCAATACAAATTCAATTATTTTGAAGTAAAAAGAGCTGATTGGATTTCCTTGGATGCATCTGGGGCAGTATATGATTAGGAGGAATTGGAGAGAAGGTAGGGTAGGGGAATTTGGGCGTGGAGAGAAATTATAAATTTTCTTTATATGGTCGGTGACAAACATAAGAACCAACATAAAGTTTCTGTATGGTAGTTCATATCTGCTGGAAAATCTAAAAGAAAAGGTATAAAAGATCTCGTGACTTCTATTAATCAATACCTTATTAGAATTTCTAACCAGTTAGCTTAATAAACAACCATTAGTATACCAATTCCAGTATATTTGGCCATGAACATGGACTGTTGACCTCAATTTTTGTGCCAACAAAACCGACTACCTCCCCTCCACGTAGGTATCACCTGCACACAGGAACACCATGTTAGAAGGGAAAGGCTGCTATAAGAAAAATATCCGACGATCGTTTGTACTCCTACAATCAAGTCAACGGTCAGACTAGAAATAATACGATTGCAAGAAAGTGCGAGGGGATTTGGTTAGGGTTCGAATACATACCTTGATTGGAAAATGGATCACGTATATATAATGAAATGAAAATGGGCCAAGTGGGACTAATGGGTCGATTTCAAAGCCTAAGATAAGGTTGTTCGATTTAATATGCCCAATTCAATTGAATAATCAATGTCGAGTTGATATATGTGGGTTGCTCTCTGTTTTGCGCATGCCATGTAATTTATAGATATAACATGAACTATTGTTTATCATCTCATTCTGTCCCACATTTCTTTCGGAAATCTTCTTTGGCTGCATTTCTTCCTGTGATTCTGATACAGTTCTTTAGGCACCTCTATGTAAAAAGCATATACTAATATAAATTATCCTGCTGATTATATTCTTCCATATGGAACTCACATAAGAGATTGATTCTTGTCAAGTTGAATAAATTGTCTGCAAGCCTGGTGAGTCACTATATTTA
>CAIGRB010049358.1:85440-98561 GCA_903798255.1 Fraxinus quadrangulata | reverse complement strand
AATTAAAATAAAAATTTTAATTAAAGTCAATAATTAATTTTGATCGCACATTTTATGAATTCATAACTTTTCGACCACGCATTTCATCAACTTCTATTAATATTTACTAAAATTTTAATTTTAATTCTCATCGCATAATAAATCCTATGTGATATTGAACTGTATTAAAGATTTAAAAATAATAGTTCAAATATTATTTATTGTAGCGAATAATGCAAACCAAATATATATGCACACACAAAATGACATCAATTACACAAAGACGATGCTTTGGACCATAGTAATGATACTTGATCCGAACATTGTTCGAACAAAAAAATCAAACTACTAGTTCTAACAAATATTATAAGAATTTTCATTCGAATTTTAATAATATGAACCATATTTGTCCGAGTGTTTCTTTTGATTGTCCTTGATATAAAGTTTTAAAAGATTACAATAATAAATTATTCAATGTTTTAATTAGTTATCTATTGACAGATACACCTTTTTTAATATTGTTTTTGACATTTTAAATCTATTTCATTATGATGATACATTGTCTCAATAAAAGAGAAAAAAAAGGAATATTTTTAAACTTTTTTACGAATTTGTTATCAATGAATTTCGCATTAAGGACTTTTGTAACATCATTGAACAACAAATGTGGATAATTGTAAAAATGGTTAAAATATATCAGAAAAAAAAATGAACACAAAAAAAACCGAATATATCATGAATGATTAAAGAATGAAATCAAACTTCATTTTACTTGAAAAGCCTCTAATTGTAAGACAGAAATCAGAACTACAAGAATAATGTGTCAAAGGAAACAATCAATCTCATAGGTAGTAGTATACCAAGCAACAACATAACAAATCGGCATTTCATGTGAGGTCGTGCTATTTCTAAGAACAAAGATAATCGACATTACTAGTCAAGATCAAGAAGAAATGTCACTATGAGGAAAATATGTTGTTAGCCGGTCATGTTGAAGTTGTCTGGTTGCAGGTAAGAATTATAATCCCCAGGAACTTCCATCTTTCCGATTAACTGGTCGATTCCTGCACTCGCTAATTTCACATTCAAAGAAAGAAAAACAAATATCAATCCCATTTTCAAAAACTCATTTTTCCTCAAACTCACCAAATACATTTCTTGGGATTTACAATTTTTATCAATTTTTCAATCACACTTTTCATCAACTTTTATCAAAATCCATTTTTAGCTAAACCAAACAGGGGCATAATATCAATCATAGCTATATCATCAATACAATCACAACATACAAACGTACAAGTCACACTGGATGAAGAACTAGATTTTAGCTTCTGACATATCATTTTAACTAGAAATGACTATCGAGCAATTTGAAAACTACTTTTAGGTTGAGGAAAACGCCTATTTCTACGCAAGATAAAACGAGCAGTTCCCCTACAAGTTAAACAGACCTATCCACCTAAGAGCATCTGGTTTTCACGTGCTGCCTTATGTAAGTTGAACAGCGGTGTGACTTCCCACTCGTCTCAATATTCGAGTAATATTTAGATTAATGCTTAAACAATTTTAATCTCTAAATTCTCTTCATGTTTCTCTTCAGATAACGTGATTATTTGCTTTGCATCACTCAAATAATCTTTAAATTGAAATGTAGTGTAACTTTTTGAATATGGATTCAATTGTCATGTGAAGAAAGGAGAAAAGACCTCTAATGAATCTAACAACGCACCAAGCAAGATGACACATCAGAAAAATGGCGTCCCTTCCAAATGTGATGCAAAAGAGGAAAAGAAAAAAAACTGACAGGAATTTGCCAAAGATGTCCATGTGTCAACTCCTTTAGTTGCCAACAGTGGAGATAAATTCACTCTCTGGTTCCAAGAAGAACTAGAGGACAAGGCTTCAACATGCAAGTTGATCAACATTAATGCATAATAAGGCCTACTCTTGTAGTTATTTGATATCAAACTAGTTTACTAGAGAAATTGTGATATTTGTAAACAATATTGTGTAGTCAGAGTTTCAAATTTACACACAAAAACAGAAAAATATTTCTACATAACTGTCATATATCCAAGTAAAATTGACTTTCGATTTTCTAATTGTTATTACATGACAGGTTAAAGATTAGTTACCTGTATTAGATAACATGTTCCCATACGACACTTGACCAAAACTCCCACCATGCTTCAAACTGCCTTCTGGAGGCAACATGCTTTCGGGCTTCCTGGTTTGTGGTGGATCCATGGAATGCATTGCAGAACTTGCCTCGAGGTTTTGGTAGCCGAGATCTTCAGTCCTCGAACTCAGGACGTGCTGAGGCCGAAAATCCTCTGGCTTTGTCCATTCTCATTTGGGGACTCAACATCTGTCTCCACTTCTGGTTCACCAGTATTTGGTGGTGCAGCCTGCTGTTGCTTCCTTTTTGATCGAGCACGCCTGTTTTGAAACCAATTATAAACATTAGTCTCGGAAATTTGGCCATGTTGGGACAATTCAGATGTCATCTCTTTGATTTTCTGCTTGCTTGGAGTTCCATTCCCTTGATCAAATATACGCTCAAGAATCTGAAGTTGGACTGGTGTTGGAGTCCACCGCTGTCTGCCAGTAATTCTATGGCGACCAGCGGTCATTAAGGGGTCATAATACAGATTTCCAATCCTCGCTCCTGATGCACGATGTTAAATGATATTCATCAAAAACAGAACATGGAATATTTTTTCCAAACATATAATAAGGCTGGAATATTGAATGATCCAATTTACTTGCACAAATTGATAAATTCGGATGAATGTGTTAAGAAATAGGGTTATTTTGTTTATTATTTATTAAGGGTAGAATAGCCTTTTTAGTTTCTAAACTAAGCACATTGAGATCGATTGTCACCTTACTCGTCATCATCTCAAGCATGGCACAATTATTTTGCCATTTCTTTCTTCTTCTTTACAGCTTGCAGAGTTCTTTACCAAGTCGCATTCTATTTCCCATTTTCGTTTTCTAGTTGATAAACTCTCGATGCCGTATCGTGAGTTTGAGGGGAGATGTTAAGAAATAGGGTTATTTTGTTTATTATTTATTAATGGTAGAATTGTCTTTTTAGTTTCCTTTATTTAGCCTATATATAGTGTCTTTATATTTAGGTTAAATTATCTTTTTGTATTCAATTCATTATGCAGTATCAATGAAACCCTAGCATCTTCTTCTTTTTCTTTATTTCTTTGGATTGTTTAACATAATGCAATCATGGTACGGCTCGACTACATCAATTTCCCATAGTAATCTGGTCTACAAGAAATCCTAGCGACTACAGGCCAAATATATATGTTTTTTATGGATCTAGTTCATAATTGATCCATACTTCGATAAAGCAAGAAAGTGACACTCCTCAACGAAAAAATTAACAAACTAGATTAAATTTAAATGGTAAAGTAGCACAAAATCAAAATCAAAATCAAAATCAAAATCAAAATCATTTCCTGTGTATGTAACGAATATTTTTAGGTAATAATTTTCAATTAAAACTGGCGGAACAAGCGATCATGGAAACAAATAGAAAAATCAAACGTATATACGATCATAATTAATTGTTTAATTACTGAAAAAATGGTAAAGTAGCATAAAATCAGTAGGGAAAAAAAACTTCAATGGTAATACAAAATTGAAATTCAATTGAAAACAAAACCTGCAAGATCGTGTTGAAGAGTGAGGGATTTGTGGAAATGGACAAGCTGTTCACAAATGGCGGCGTAAACAGCGATCTGCTTGCGGAGGATTTCAATTTGTTCATCTGTCATCACCTTCACAAAAATTCCTCCATTATTAACTTCCTCTGCAACTTGTTTTAAAATTTGTTGATTTTCCCATTCCATTATGAACTTGGATTCTCATTACACACTCAGAAAGTCAGTCTATGTCTATGTTTGAGGTAAACAGAGAAATTTAGTGGTGGGATATACGAATACAGACAAAAAAACATCTTGACCATAAACTTTAAATTGTTTTATTTATGAGTTAATTGTTTTTATCATGAAACAGGATACACTAAAAAGGATCGATTGTTTTAACATCCATTAGTCCAAATGAAGATTTAATAGCTACTATGATATTAACCATGCTAAAGACGCGACACTATTTAGTTTAGCGACTAAAGAGGTCAAAAAAATATTCTAATTACCAATTCGATACTTTACTTGAAATTTATTAACACGTTAGTAAAATTAAGCAGAAGTGCTTACGTTTTAATGTCATGATGATGGTTTAACTAATACAAAATCGATACTACTATTCCAAATCACCTTGTTGATCTAAAATGTACTGTCCAATTAAGCTGGATGTTAGCTAGATAATATCTTACCTATTATCAAGTCAATTGTGATATATTACTAATCAACTGATAGACAAATACAAGTTATTTTTTTTTTGTTTAAAGAGTATCTCAATTTAGAGCGATGACCACACAACGTATTTAGTTTTGTCTCATTTGAGTTAAACATACACATTCTTTATTATATTGAGATTCTTTTGTCCAATCGTGTAATAGTAAAATATCACATAGTCTTGAAATAATTCTTAAAATTATGGTAATTGAAAAAAAATTTAAAGTTTTGTGCACCCTAAATATGATTGATATACGCTATCACTGAACTTTAAAAGTGGACAAAAGACTAGCATAGGTGTAATTGAAACAATTTTCGAAGTTTAGTGATGTAAATGAAACAATTAAAATTATAGCAGCCAATGTGAAATTAGTCTAAAGTTCAATGATCATTGTTTAAATTAATACTTTATTTTATTTAAGTCCTCATTATATTTAGCTATTTCAATTTGGACATAAAATATAAAAATACACTAAAAGATTATATTACTGCAATATTTGTTTTCTATTCTTCAATTTAGATTTTGAACATGGGACAGGTAGGATTTTTCTGCCAAATTAAACTTAGATGAAAATTTTGGTAAGTAATAGTAAATTGATTATTTTTCTATTTAGAGTTTTGGATAGAAGATAGTAATATACTATTGAGGCTAAATTAGGAAATAAAGTTAATGATAAAGGTCGAAGGCCTAAGCTTGATAATATTTTAGGTTCATATAATCATATTTTGATAGTGGACAGCGAATAGTTAAAATTACAAATAAGGTGTTTCAATTTTTTCATATATATTATTATTCAGTGTTACACAATATTTTTGTGTCAAATATGCACTAAATGCCTAGATCTATTAACGTGTGAGTTCTATAAACAATGATCATAAAAATGCGCTGTAGAAAATCGTAACAACAAATGAAGTACCCAAATGCAAGATTGACCAAATGAGCCTAATGGTCAAGAGACGGTGGATTAGCTTGAGGGCAAAAGGGAGGAATATAACGATTTAAGATGAACACTGCCAAGATTTGGATGTGTTTTGACAAGTAGGAAACATACTTGTTGAATTGTTTCCTTGCCTTTTTGGAAATTTTGAATAATATTCAAATTAGGTTTAATATATTGAGCGGATAACGGAGACATCATTTGTTCTAGAATGACTATTGAGGTCTCATTTGGAGTCGATATGTTTAATGCTAGTCATCACTTGTATTACACACATTCGTCAAACTGTCAAAATAATTATTTTCAATTTTGGGAATCAAAGAGTCTATCCCAGTATATGTTCTCTAGTGTAGTTAGGATATTACGTGTTATAGAGTCACTTATTTACACAAAAAGAAAGGAGAGTGCAAAGAACATGGGCAGGCAACATTGCTCGTAACATTGTAAGTGTTCTAAAATTTTGAAATTTGAAAGGAACATAAAGACGAGGATGTTCCAAATCCACCAACTTGGGTGGAGCTTCGGTCCTAAGAGAGACGTTGTAATTCATATCCTTAGTCTTGCTTGCTTGCATACTACTTGATGCTTCACATTGTAGATTCTTCTGTTGCAAACAGATGTAAACAACGGGGAAGATTCTTTTTATTCAAATTTTTAACATTATTTTGCTTCTTAAAATTATTTTAAGTGGAGGTTATTATTGACTCCAAAAAAGAGCCAACAGATACCGGACCCACTCACGCCAAGTCAAGTGCGGTTCCGACGCATTTCTACCGGAATGACGGCAGTAGCATATAGGAAATGGACGCGAGAGATACTTTGCGGTGTGAGACAAAAATGTTCAAATTTCGGTGGGTGAAACAAAAAACAATCGCGCTACCAACGATCATCGAATAGAAACCAAACTAATTTATGTAATAACAAACAAGAATATGTGGAAGGATAGATGGAATGTTAATATATTTCTTTCAAGAGTTTAAATGTATATTTCGAATATGTAATTGTCAATCTTCCAATCAATTATCCAACATCTCCCTTTTTTATTACAATGAGAACCTATTTACACTACATTGGTCGACGTGGTGATCGTTGGATCAGAACCACGTGACCTCATCTCCCTAATTGAGATGTCACATCACTGTCTATTCATACAATTAATAATTTGAAAAGAGGTCATGCGCTTTATACAATAGGCTCACATACTGACAAACTTCATTACAAACGTTAAATCAATCATTTTAGAGATCTTCGAATCTTCTACGAGGAACAGCTTCAATTTCGCGAGTATCGGAAGAGTTGAGAGCTTCTGAAGAACCTTAGAAGTGGTCCTCTAAGTGGAGGGCCTCGGCTCCTTTCTGTTTTCTTAGGCGGCTTCGTCCTTAAGGTAGTGCCTCAACCTGGACTTCGTCCTTGCATTTTGAGGACATCGGCCTGGCAGTATAAGAACATCGGCCTTGTAAGCCTTCTTCGTGTTTTGGCCTCATGGGTCTTCGTTTGACTTCCATGTTGACTTTTCTGCCTACATGGCTTTGCTATGTGGCATAGTTTCTTTGAGCCACGAAGATGAGGAGTAACAATAGTCTCCAAAGTCTAGGCGTGATTATTTATATAATGCATGGACTTGAATGTAAAATAAATTTTTTGTTGGGGGTGTATTTTATCACATTACAGCAATAGTCCTCCAACTCTAAGTATAATCATTCATATTATGGTTAGAATTTAAGATATATCTGACATTTGCAGACCCTATGTAGGAGTTGTCCGATGTGATTTACTTAGGAGTACTTCATTATTTGTACTGATTATGGGAAGGTCCTATGTAGGTGTTGTCCGAAGTGATTTACTTGGGAGTACTTCATTATTTGTACTGATTATGGGAAGGGTTGCTAAAGCAAAGTGGAACCGAAGTTGTATCTTCAAAGGTGCCTTCAAAATTGAGACGCTAACTGAACCGGTCGAACTGAAGAAGGTCAGAGCCTTATATGGTTTCGGATATTGATAATTACGAGGCGTTTTATCCTAGTGACTTTGAGAAACACGAGGCACCCTTAATGATGGCGCCTCAATGATTTGATGTCGTAGTACGTGTCCAAGAAAAGGCAACTGAGGCGGTACAACTTCCAATGCACGCAACCATGCCGCATTAAATTTGCAATGATGATGTCTCCCACGTATTTTTGACTAATTTTAAGCGCATGGAGGCGCGTAGCTTTAACGTCCTAATCTGGGCCATAGAAGACGAAACGTCAGACGTGGTTAGTAATTCAGACTAACTCTTCTAAATTGACGTTTGGATGGTCTGGATCAAGATTCGACGGCTAGGGTTGAGTAGGTTTGCCTATAAAAAAGTAAAAACCCTTGAGAGAATTTTTTTTTCCTACTTTTGTACGAATCTTTCTTTGCCCCTCAAAACTTTCAAGCCTTTAAGTCTTTTTAAGAATTCTTCAAGTTTTTCTTGAAATTCCTCTAAGTGTTCTTCTCTGTCAATTTTCTTTCTTTCTCCTCGTTGTCTTTGCGAATTTTAGTGTTTTTCTTTAAGAAACTCGAAAGTATTGTAATCATTTTAACTTATAAAATTTGCTTTTTCCAGTTTTGTAAACTTTAAGCAATCTTGTAAATTAATGGCTTCTTCGAATGCTGTTGGGAGGAATATAGATATTAGCGAGTTGGCGAGTGAGATGGGTTTTATGGTTACAAACACGGTTGACCTTGTTAGAGTCGTTCAGGCTGGACGAGGTACCTCTATTTCTGGAAGTGGTTTTGGGGATGATGATATAGCCTGGGGGCAGCCAAAATCCCTTCTTCTGTAGATCCTTCCTACTTAGTCAATCTTAGAGAAAAGTATAGGATCCCTTATGACATCGAACTTCTCTTCCCATCTCCTAATGAAAAGCATGTTACCCCAGGCAAGGTTGTGTCGCCGTTAGTGAGTTCTTGTTAAAGGCTGGATTTCGCTTGCCGATCTACCCATTTTTCAGGGCTGTCCTCAGGTTGTACGAGTTGGCTCCTACCCAGCTTGTCCCTAATGCCTGGGCCCAGTTGGTATGTTCATACTTCCTTTGGAAGGAGGCCTCTTTGGACGAGGATATGCCCTTGCACGTCTTCCAAATAGTATATCAACCTAGGTCCTTAGGAAAAGGGGATTTCAGGGGGTGGTATTCACTGTGTCCTTGGGGGTCGTACTCCCCATTTGTAGTAGGTCTGCCTACTTCCATCAAAGGGTGGAAGGAGACCTGGTTTTGGGTCAGGGAGAAGTGGCAAGAGTGTGAGGGTGACTTCGTCCCCCATGTCAAAGTCCTAACTTCATATTATGATACCCATGAGTGCATTTCTTGTTTCATTGATTTTCTAAACTAACGAGGTCTGATACTTACCATTTTGTGTTTATTTTGCAAGGTCGGTTGAAGTGTTCGAGTTCACAGAGTGTGACTGGGACACTCTTACTGAGGTCTACAAGAAATCTCTTGACTTGCGCGACTTCAGCCATTTGATCTAGTCGAGCCGCTTTTTTGAAGATTAGAGGTAAGAAGTTTTCACACTTGTTCATTTCTCGGTCCGTTTTAGTAAGTTTTGCTGACATCGTTCTTCCTTGACTTGTAGATACTTTTAATAAGAGGAGGCGCCCTACTCCCGATATGACCACCATCCTTACCGCCACATCCATCTCTGGAAAGGGAATGAAGCCCTCATCTGCTGGAGGAAAGCAAGTGAGAGACAAAATTGAGAGGTTCAGCAAGGAAGCTGCCTCTCAGGAGGAAGGACGACCCCCCTGCCAGATAGAGGAAAAAAGATTGTAGAGAAGGAACCTAAGAAGAGGTTCAGAAACCGACCCCCAGTGGGGCCGGTGGTTCTAATGATGTCCCTCCCCTCCATTCGGGGGGGAGGGGAATACTAGGCAGCTCAATGGTTGTAGCCTCTAGGGGACAGAAGAGGCATACTGTTGTGGAGCCCCATAGGTAAAATTTCACTAAGAAAGCCAAGACTTCTAGTGACTCCACCACTTCAGAAGTCCCAAGTCCAAACCTAGCCTGGCCACAAGGAAAGATGAGCTCGAATCTGAGGCTCTTGCCATTCTTCCTCCTAAAATCCAGATGGCTACAACAACCTAATACAAGTACTGCATAGAAAAGTGGCAATCCTTCGTTGAGAAGAGTGATGTCGTAGACATCGTTGCCACGATGGTGGCCCAATAAAGCCTCTGAGGCCGAGGAGGTAGCCAGCAAAGTCAAGACAGAAGTAGAGGCCTTGAAGAAACAACAATCTTAGGAGTCAGTGAAACTCGCTTCTGCCTTAGTGGAGATTGAATCTTTGAAGAAGGAGGTCCACCTATCTCAGAGCGAGGTGGCCTCCCTTACTAAGCAAGTGGAGACTTCTGATGCCCATCAAAAGCTGGTAGTCGAGGCCTTGAAGAAGACAAATAAGGAGAACGTTGCTTTAAAGGGGCAAGTGGCATAGCTGACCTCCCAAGTGGCTGGCCTCATTGAAGAAGCGGAGAGTGTCAGAAGTGACGCTGAACTTGCCAGCAAAAATGCTGAGAAGACCTTCCTGGCCAACTTTCACTTAACCGAGGTGTATCAGAGCTTTGGGAAGTATTGGAGGATGTATGCTTACACTGAAATGATCGAGTGGCTAGAGGTACACACTCGAGACATCAACACTTCTGATTTGAGGGCTGAATTTCTTGAGGATGGGGTGGAAGAGTCTAAGCCTCAAACTCCAGCAGAAGGGCCCAAGTAATTGAACTTGACGAAGATGTAGCTGAAGAGACTGTTGAAGAAGTGGCCCCTGATGCAATCGTACCCTTCGTAGCTCCTCAACTCCCACTTCCTTAGGGTACAGTTCTTTATTTGTACCTTTTTAATTTTTTGTTAAGTGTAATGGCTTCGATCCATCAAATGTAAATATTCCTTTATGAATGAACAAATTTCTTTTACTCAGTATTTGTGTTCTTTTACTTTCTGCATCTTTACTACATCTGCTCAAATCTGATGTGCTTACCAATGTGAATTCGAACAACTTATATCTCAATGATGACGTTAAATCAAACTTAAAATAACATCAACTTGATAATAACATCAGATGTATGGCAACTTCAAAAGCTTAACTATATCAAACTTATGAATATTGAAGTTTAATATCTTGAAACAAGTGATAAGATCAGACTTCGTACAATTTGTGTACCCCGGCAACATAATCAAACTTGAAAGTGTTAGGAAGTCTGATCCAACAATAAAATTCAGAACTTGAATATATGTTACTTCAAAATACTTAAATGAAGTTCTCTTGGCTACTTCAGAACTTGCTTAACCAGATAATCAAACTTTGAAATCAGACGTGCGTAAGACCTAGGTCACATCAGACCTTTGCATATAGTACTTTTAAATAAGAATTCAAATACTAAGATTTATCCAAGTGTTAGGAGGTCGTGTACCTTTATCAATTTCCAAAGTGGGTTGATATATATGATCTGAGGCATTTTTAGTCTGGTTCTATCACATTGTAATTCAAACTCTTACACAAGTATAAGCAGTTTATTTTCCATTTTTCTTCCCTCAACATGTGTTGAGTGGTTTGCTTATATTGAGGTTTCCTTAACAATTTTAGTTAGGGGCATGTGCCTCATTCAACCAGTTCGGAGGTGGTCTTTTTTTTGGATCCAGAGCCTCGTAGAACTGTGTACACATTTCTTTGTAGTGACATAACATCTGTAAAGAGGTGTTTCCAGAGTTTTAACTTCCTTGGAAGGTATTCTTAGCATGTAAATAACATATTAAAAACTCATTTTTATTGAGCTTCAGATTGTACACACAAGATATTTTTACATCATTGTAATACTTGCGCAAATGTTCCACATTCCATGGATGTGGCTATGCCTTTCCATCCATGTTCTCAATTTTGTAAATCCCAGGTCGAATCTCTTCATATACGCGATAGAGACCCTCCCAGTTTGGACCTAGGGTTCTTGAACCATGCTCTTTAGAAGATGAGACACCCTCCGAAGTACTAATTCGTTCAAACGAAATGACTTCTTTTTTACTTTCAAATTGTAGTAACTGGTCATTTTTCTTTGATACGAGGCCAATTTTACTTGAGAATTGTCCCTCATTTCTTCAACGAGGTCAAGCTCACATCTCATTTCTTCGTTAGTTACTTCATTGAAATGTATTCGTCGAGAAGATGGTAGACCTACTTCAACATGGCTCATAGCCTCTGTACCATAGGCCATAGAAAATAGGGTCTCTCCTGTAGCAGTTCTACTTGTTGTTCTGATAGCCTAAAATACTTGAGGTAGTTCATCGACCCATGCCCCTTTAGAGGCATCCAATTTCCTTTTTAGTGTATGCTTGATCGTTTTGTTAACATTTTCAACCTACCCATTTGTCTGGGGTGATATGGGGAGGAAAAATATTTCTTGATACCCAACTCCTTACATAAATTTCTAACATTCTTGTTGTCAAACTTTCTTCCATTGCGTTATACAATTAAATGTGGAATTTCGAACCTGCAGATGATGTTCTTCCATAGGAACTTGGAAGTACTGGCCTCGGTAATCTTGGCAAGTGGTTCGACTTCTACCCATTTGGTGAAGTAATCAATGGCGACCATCGCAAAACTAATGTTTCCCCTTCCTTTGGGGAGAGGCCCTACGAGATCATTTCCCATTTTGTGAAGGGCCAAGGGCTAGGTACAATATTCAGTTCTTCATAAGGTTTCCTTTGGATAGTAGCAAAGCGTTGACACTTATCGCATTTTCTAACAAACTGTTGCACATCCTTTTTCAAGGTGGGCTAGTAATATCATTATCTTAGTATTTTCTGCGCTAAGAAGCATCCTCCAGTCTGGTTTCCACACACTTATTCATGTATATCCTAGAGTACATAGTCTGCATGTTTCCCTCCAACGCATCTTAGCAAAGGCAATGAGAACCCACGTTTGTATAGTACATCATCTTGCAAGATGAAGTGGGCAGCTCTACTCCTGAGCTTTTGAGCCTCCTCCTTTTCAATGGGTAGGGTCTTGGTGTGTTGTCGTAGGCTCCCAAAAATAGTCCTTAAACCTTTAAAACTAATGTAGTAATGGAAGTAAAGGTCGATCTCACGAAACGTGTGCAATTCAACAATTTATGCTTCGTATAACGATTGGGGGTTTTTTATTTATAACGAAATCAATTTTATAACAAATAACAATGTAAATTAATGTGTTGTATTAAATCAATGAAACACGTCTTGATCTAAGTCAACTTTCATCATTGGAGATTTATAACAATTCATCAATCCATAAAGAATAATCAATCCACATTCACAATATTTATCATTGGAATAAATTCATATTTCTTCTTAATTTTAGTTAATCAGAAACCAGCATTCTAATTAATCATAATTATCAAATAATCTCAGACCAGTGCTAAAGATTCAATTTAATAACAGTTTTAAACAATAGAGAAATTGATGAACTAGATAATACAAACACCAGCGGTTGCATTCAATCTTTTTAAACATTCTTCTTAAGATTCAAAAAATCTATCGTAGAAAATTATCAAATTCTAGTGCTTCACAAGTTAAATGATTCAAACAATTACGGATTTGAGATTTAACTTAGCTATATATTGCAATATATGAAAAACTAATAGATCTCTTAGCAATCAAACTTGGCAATCATAAAATTATGCATAGAAGAATATTAAATACTGAAAATATAAATAAAACAATGAAAATAGGTGGATCTCACAGTTATAATGTTTTCCAAGGCTTCGATATCCTTCAATCAAGCACCAAGAGTTAGTTACACATGATAGATCTAAGAAAAATAGAGAGAAAATAGGTTGGAG